>JAWDGP010000027.1:290000-300000 GCA_033675545.1 Elysia crispata | reverse complement strand
CCCTGTCACAGAGTGCGAAACTAAGAGGATGCATGTGCTATAAGCCCCTGTCACAGAGTGCGAAACTAAGAGGATGCATGTGCTATAAGCCCCTGTCACAAAGTCCGAAACTAAGAAGATGCATGTGCTATAAGCCCCTGTCACAGAGTACGAAACTAAGAAGATGCATGTGCTATAAGCCCCTATCACAGAGTGCGAAACTACGAAGATGCATGTGCTATAAGTCCCTGTCACAGAGTGCGAAACTAAGAGGATGCATGTGCTATAAGCCCCTGTCACAAAGTGCGAAACTAAGAAGATGCATGTGCTATAAGCCCCTATCACAGAGTACGAAACTACGAAGATGCATGTGCTATAAGTCCCTGTCACAAAGTGCGAAACCACGAAGATGCATGTGCTATAAGCCCCTGTCACAGAGTGCGAAACTAAGAAGATGAGACCCCAACCTGAGCCAGCACCTGACGGGTTTGGAGTGGCGCTAACATTAACCCTCCCTCGCCTTATGCTTCCTCCACTGTTAACCCAGACAACCATGTACAGAACAGTGCATCTTGTCTGTATTTTTTTTTTTGCTTGTATTTCTTTTTCTTTACTTGCATACAAAATCTGAACCATAATTTCAGGTTAAGGTTTCTTAGCTTAACCTTCATAAGCTTCATGTTTCTTGCACTCTTAACCCAGACAGTCATTTAAAAGGCAGGACATCTTGCCTGTATTTTATTTTCTTTTTCTTTTTCTTTTACTGATCACAAGATTTGAATCAATATTTCACGCCAAGCATTTTTTAAATAATTCCCATAAAGGGAGAGTTCGAATGTAAAGGGAAATAAAATAAACCAAATAAACAAAGGAGAAAATATTTAACAAAGAAAAAAACAACAACAAAAAACCAATGGGATATAAGCAACTTCAGATGCAAACAAAAGCCTACATAATTCCTGCCTTTCTAGTCGAGTACAGCTAATGTGAAGAGGACGAAGCTTTAATGTGTTGTATACAATATTTTTTTTTTTGCGGACGCTGCGCACGGCGGTGTCTCCAGACACACGCAGGGCCGCACTTCAAGTGAGCCCCATGCTAGGCTTTGTGAATCGTGTTCCTGTGGAATTCTGTCGCAGCCAGCAATAACAAGAACTTGACAGCTACACACTCTACACCGCTCGTCTTTACAGTACGCTACAATTGCTTGTGTAAACAAAGTTATTTTTACCCGCAAGGTCAAACCAGTCTTCAAGTGAATTATACAGCCGGATCAACCATGTCCTTCGGAAAATAACGCAGTATTATGCTTGCCAATCAAGAATCCTACAGAAAAGGGCAGTTAGATTGCCGCTTGTTCCTTTTCTTTCATCCGTTCAAGAGACGTAAGGCCAGCCTCATCCACTCATGATGTTAAGTGTTTTTAAATCGGGTCCACTCTCTTCTACAGTCTTTAGCATTTCAAATACGCAAATTCTCCGTCCGGAAAGCTGGAATGAGGCACCCTCATGTTTCCTGGAGAATGATGTTAAGTGTCTCCGGATCTAATTCATTGGCGGGCGGTGAGAGTGTGTCAGAGCTAGAGACCTGCGCCTGGCTCGTGTGGAAGATGCTCTTGTCTGGAGCTCTGCCCGAGCCACACACGTGACGCTCTGGTCAACGATGCTAGGTCAGGTGCTTTGTTTACATCAGGTTTCTCGTTCTCTCACTTTGTGTAACCCTATAGTTTCTATCTTTCTCATTTTATATATCTATAATATTATATATATATATATATATATATATATATATATATATATATATATATATACATACATATATACCATATAAATTTTTGGCCTTTCAAATTTCTCAAGCAAAAGGCTTGTGAACCACTGAACCAAATGACTTCAAATTTTGTAGCATACTTAATCTATAGTGGTAAGATGCACATCTATAAAACGAAGTGTGAAGTCTCTGCAGTTTTTTTGTTTGAAAATTTATTGTTTCCTCATTTGAATACCCTCTATCGGCCCACAAACGCAATAGTCAAACTTTTTAAAGCCAAACGGAAGTCTACTAATTACTATGCACGGCATACTGAACGGCGATTCGCACACTTATTGATGTCTTGTGGCCAAAACACAGTTGATGGACAGACCCTTTCGAACGGTTGATGCTGTTCAAAATTAGCAAAGAATCTAGATCTAGGTAGATCTGAATCAAGAATGCCTCGTAAAAGACAAGGGGGTTCTTCAAAACTCCTAGCCAGAAGTACGATAGAAACAGACACAGATCAAGAAGTTAAGAAATGAATCTTAAGTTATGTGCTGCAGTAATGAAAAAGTAAATCCAGAACCATTTCCACCTCTTCCACAGCAATTAGCGGTCCTGTTTGAAGGGACAACTGATCAATCTGTGTGCTTTCTGCAGGACATAAGGAAATACAACAGTGCATTCCAGTTGACTTCTCTTGGCTGAAGGCCCTAAAGAAGTGAGAATGAATGGATGGAATCCACAGTTCCGAATTTAAGGTCAGGTTTGTCACCTCATAAGCCCTCTAGAACCTGCCGATGAAATGCAAGCTAGATTTTTGCAAATCTACTTCATGGACGGAAACCAACAAATTCAGAGGTCTTCCATCACCGATGGACTTTGTAACAGCATTTTGTTGAACATTCAAGAAGCATTGAATCAGAATCACAAATACGTGAAGGAGCTGAAATGTACATATATGAGTTTGCAAACTCTCGCCAAATAGAAAATTTCCGAATTGTTATCAACGAAACAGCGCGAGCATTAGGGACACATGAAAGGACACAGTCAAACACAACGCACCCACACTAAATGAAGAAATGTGGTCTACAAAGAAGTGTTATAAACAGGTCAGTGCAAAGTTTTTTTGTGTGGTGATAACTAATATCTTTCTCCACAGGTTATTTTTCCTCCAGTGGTGACTAAAATCTCTTTCCACAGGTGATAACTATGCATCTCTCTCTCTCTCTTTCTCTCTCTCTCTGACACTCCGTTCAGCGAACGGGTAACCAACTAGTATATATATATATATATATATATATATATATATATCTTTTTTTTAATCCAAAACTAGACTTTAGATGCATCAAAGTTTGATCGTTTTTTAATCTAAAAATAGAAAAAGACGAGGCAACAAACGTTTGTATCTTTTGTTAATCCAAAACTAAACCAAGTGTCCTTGCAGAAACGTTTCACCTAATTATTTTTGCGATGAGATTTTGTTCATTCTTGCATGATATTCTTGTGCTTCTTCTAATATACAAATTTATAACTCGTCATTACACCAAGAAAAACTTGCTTCATTTAAACCTCTCTCTCTCTCTCTCTCTCTCTCTCTCTCTCTCTCTCTCTCTCTCTCTCTCTCTCTCTCTCTCTCTCTCTCTCTCTCTCTCTCTCTCTCTCTCTCTCTCTCTCTCTCTCTCTCTCTCTCTCTCTCTCTCTCTCTCTCTCTCTCCCCTCCCTCCCACCCAACCTCTCTCCCTTCTAGGTGTGACTCGTTCCTGTCTATTCATATATGCTCCTCTCAACATCTTCAGTGATAATCTGACGGAGATCTTCAACCTCTTCTTCATTTTGAGAAGATCACCAGCCACAGACTAAACAACTTGAGACAATGTGCTTTTAAGAGGGAATCCTTACCATCTACTGAGTTTTGAAGAGTGACGTGATTAGAATCAAGTGACACATCGGCCTAGTTGAGGGAGTTTGCCCTTGATGTGTAAGTTGATCTCCTTTTCTCAAGAATTTTTAAACTAGTTTAAATTCATGTGATCATTCCTTTTGATGCCATTGCAATAAGATCAGTTATAAAGGTAAAAATGAATTGGTATATACATATTGCTTGACTTGTACTTTTCAAACACAGCATTATACCTGTTTTCCGTCATAGTCTTTAGGGGGAGCAGTCGCTGCTCTAAAGAAAGGTACTTAAATTTAACAAAGACGCAAAATCAGCTGTTATATATGTTTGATTTGTTAAAAAAATAACTCTTTTGTAAGTTTATTGTCAAATTATTGTTTTATCACAATTACAATGGGAATAAGGCTGGTAGACTTCAGAAATCAATCCCCGTTCATGACTTGGCAGAGATATAGGCTTAAAGTGCTGAGATCTTCTGTTGGTTCAATCAAGCAGCCTTGTGACATCATTGCATTATTATCTTTTGTGTGTGTGTGTGTTTTTCTTCGTTTTCTCCAGTAGGACAGACAGGTTTTTCAATCTTTCATGTCATCTCTTTTTCTTATCCTTTCTGCTTAAAACAAACTACATCTTTAACAAAAATCATTTTTTTTTTTTTGGATTTTCTCAAAAAAATAGGAGAGGGAAAAAAAGTCATTTGTTCTTGCTTTAAGTCTTTGCAGGTCAAGACAAATTTTGGGCTACATTTGTAGACCAATCAAAGGTTACACCTCATGTACAAGTGAGACTTACATGTTTACCTTCTAATATTCATGTCTTTCTTTTCAAGCAAATTTCATGTCTGCAAAGTGTTGTCTGTGAGTACATTCCTTTGTTTTATGGGTTTTTTTTTCACTATGTATGCTTTGAGTCCTTTGTACTTTCCAGCTTTGAAAATGTTATAGAACTGGAGTGTGATGTTATATTTGCAATCTGTGCTGTATTTATCGCAGTGGTTGTCTACACATAATTTTATGTAGAGAAGCGCCCAACATATGCGGTATCCATCTACGTTGAAACAACAAAGACAATAATTATATGTTTGTATTGCTTACAACTACGTTTATTAGATATACCTTTTTTTGGTTTTTTTTTTTTTTGTAACAACACGGCAATCCTTAGGTGATTCATGGAATATTCTCGGTATATCAATGAAATAGGTGCCCTGCTCTTTAGATTAGGCAATCATAACCTTCTGCGCAAGCTCTCCATCTCCTCGGTGCCTCTGTGGTGAGCTCTCTTCACAATCCCACTGTAAACATTCACCACAGGTTAGCCTTCATTACTGTCCATGATATAATAGTCCAAACGCCACAGTACTCTAATATTAAGCAAAGCATGGAACAACACTTAAATTGCACCAAGAATAGTGGAGGCAAAATTGGTTTCCAGAGAATGAAATCAGTACTTAAAACACATCTTCATCCATACAAGAAGAAGAGCCCTGGAGTGCCACATTGAGCTCCGCTTGATGTATGGAATCGCGGTCTGGACAATCATTTCAAAACAGATACAAAAGAAAATGGAGACGAGAGAAATGTGGTTCTTACTGAGAAAGCTTCAAATTTCATAGACTTCAAAGAAATCAATCAAACAAAACAGTGTTAAGAAAAGTTTTTATTACAAGACCACTCATAAATAGAATATGTAAACCCCAGGGAACCTTTTTTGGCCATATGATTACACAAGAGAAAATAGAACATCTTGGGACAACTGGAATGATCGAAGGTAAGGGGCTTTAAAAAGGCTGAAAAGCCATGATAAAATCATAAAGTGTATATATTGTTATTTGGTTTGCACTTTTGTTTTCTTTTTGTTTCTTTTATTTAATAGAATATAAAAAAAAATCAGAAAAATTCAGACCTTTTCTCTTTCTATTTACTGCTCTATCCACAAGTATGCCCTCTACCTTTGTTGGTTCCTTTCCCTACGGTAGATTTATATGTTGATGGATTATCCTGATCCTGACTATAACTAGGCCTAGAACAAGACTAACAGTAACATCTTCTGAGTTACTGTCACAATCATAACATTATCAGTGTTATTGTTACCAGATCCTACTGCTTTCCAAGGTGTAGGTGTGGATCTAGATCTTTCATAATCTTTTCTACTATCATTGGTGTCTGAATCGGAACAAATTCAAGAAATAGAAGTGGGATTCATCACGACACATCCATTTTCTGATTATTTTTGCACTTCAGAGATTGTATAGCCCTGAGGCCTATTCTCCGTGTTACTAGGATCAACTGTTCACATCAACAAGCTAGCAGCAATGAAAAAAAAAAAGAAAAACCTGTTAAAAGACTAATTCTTGTCTCAATACTGAAAACACCTCAAAACCAAAAGCCACAAATGTCAACGTATGGATTCTGTAGTATTCAGGCAAATGTCTAGAGGAAAGATGGTGAGATATAATTATAGAGGGTTCCAAAAAAACAGGCACATAACTCCAATAAACCCATATCTTAGCCACTGAGTAGGTCACCTCGCATTTCCACTTACCGATCACAGGTTCTAAGAGCTATTACAGTGTATGGATATTATCTTCAGCCCGCAAACAATGCTCGAGTTGAAATTAAGGTCCCTTTTTTTTATCTTTTTCTTTTTGCAAAAGACAGTTTCATTTCAAATAAAAAAAAAAAAAAAAAACAGACCAAATAGCGCTTTTTTTATCACAAAATTGTATACCCGAGTAAATTTTATACATTTTTACCAAAATACATGCACTATTTATGATTAAATTGTCTGGATTTATGATAATAACAACATCATCATCATCATCAGCAACAACAACAACAACAACAACAACAACAACAACAACAACAACAACAACAACAACAACAACAACAATAACAATAACAATAATAATAATAATAATAATAATAATAATAATAATTATTATTATAATGATAATAATAGTAATACTAGTAAAAACTTTGGTTTTGACAAAAAGAAAATCTAGAAGTTTTTTCTTTTTCTTAATGACGTATGTGTAAATAATGTGGAAACATTTTCATAATTATGAACTTCTACAACTTAATATCTGTCTGGTTGTCTGTCTGGTTGTCTATCTTCCTATCTGTCTGTTTCTCTCTCTATCTTTATGTCTGCTGTTTCTCTGTCTGTCTGAGTCTCTCTCTCTCTCTCTCTCTCTCTCTCTCTCTCTCTCTCTCTCTCTCTCTGTGCCTATTTGTCTCTCTTTGTTTATCTTCATAATTGTCTTCCTATATATATCTATTTCCCGTAATAGTTACAGCCTCTTTGACTTTCAACCTCTCTATGTCTTTCTTTCTCTCTATCTGTCTGTCTTTCTATCTGCACGCCTGTCTTTTTCTCTCTGTATCTCTCTCATTCTCTCTTCTAGTCAGATATTTTGTTCTAGTTCTACCTTGTTGTATCTTATAAACAACCAAATAATAATTAAAAATAAGTCTAAATCGTCAACGTTTGAAAAACTCAATTCAATTCAAAATTTTTCTCGCTATGTATCTCTCTCTCTCTCTCTCTCTCTCTCTCTCTCTCTCTCTCTCTCTCTCTCTCTCTCTCTCTCTCTCTCTCTCTCTCTCTCTCTCAATTTCTCTCTCAATCTCTCACTCTCTCTTTCTCTCCCTCTCTCTATATCTATCCGTCACGTTATTTCTTTTCACACCTTCCCTCTTTTTCTCAGTATTTTTTTTTTTTTATTTTTTTCTTCTCTGAATCTTTACCAATTCCTATCTCTGCACGTGTGATTTTTTTTTTTGAAAGCTTCGACCCTTAATTTTTCCATTTTCTTTTACATGCCTAGGTTCCCTTTCCTGCGCCTTCCTAGCCACTTCCCTCTCCATAAACACACACACACACACACACACACACAGAAACACACTTTGCAGCCCCATCGTCTAAAAATGTATTCATAAAAGAACAAAATCTTTCATACACGGAGTAATCTTTAACTAATTTTACATGCAATTATAAGTAATTTGAAAGCTCTTCTTTAGAGATAAATCAGATCGATCCTTGCTGGCTTCTTCACATCCTTTTCATTCTGGAACAATTTTTTTTTTTGTGACTGCATTCATTTTCATAGATCTTCAAATCGTTCCTTCCTCATATAAAGAGTATTTCTGTTGAGACCGTTTGTGAGCGAACGTTGCAATGGCTAATGGCAGTATGTGAACTCAACAAAAGACATATCTCCTTCCTGGAGGTAATATGACCCAAGATGCTGTTATTAAAACCGTTTTTGTTTTTCCTTAACTTTTTTTTTTTGTGTGTGTGGTGAGTTCCGCTCAACAATTACGGGGTTTTCCCCGCTCACGCAACGAGAATCGGTAAAACCCGCAGGCATTGCGCCTGCACGTGTGGAATGGCTGCTGTCTTTGATCTGTCTTGCTCGCTCTGATTTTATTTCTGTTTGTTTTGTGTCGATTTGATATGCTTTGTTCTCGAGATTTCGTTTGAGATGTTTTCGATCGTAAGATCTAAGGTTATGTTGATGTGTATGATTAGCTAGCAACCCGTCGCCGCAAGCCTTTTATACGAGACTATCGGTAAAAATCACGATGTAGCTTCTTACGATGAACAAAAGAAGAACGTAACTGGAAAAATTGATTTGCCTTTCTTCTTTAATTTATTGAAAATAAGATGTGAAAATATTGTCAATACGCAATATAAGAGTGCAGATTCTAGAAAAAAAAATATTTTGATATAAAAATTTTTAAATTTCGGTTAATTTTGGTAATAAATTGTTATTTGTATCGTTTAAGAATTTTTTTTAAAAAGGAAATGGGTGGCTATAATTGTGGTGACAGTCTCGGAAAAGAGAACCATATAGAGAAAATAAATGCTGGCAACTAAAAAAAAAGTCAAGATTACTTGATTACACTGTACGGCCTACTGTGCTATTCAGCTGCTACTAGTGATGTTTAGTTAAAATCAGACAGTAACAAACTAATTATTTTTTTTTAAATATTCAAACCTTCATGAGTTTTAACTAAGATTTCTTTCTTCTACTCTCTTTGCTTTAAAATCAACATATTTTCTATTTATTTTTCGCTTGTCTTTTTTTTTTTAATTTGATTCCTCCCCTAAATTTCATTCTTACCAACGTGTTTATAACAACAAATAGGATTCATGAAGTATACCTATCCTTACGTAAACAACTTGATAAAATTACTACTACTACTACTACTACTACTACTACTACTACTACTACTACTACTACTACTACTACTACTACTACTACTACTACTACTACTACTACTACTACTACTACTACTACTACTACTACTACTACTACTACTACTACTACTACTCCTACTACTACTACTCCTACTACTACTCCTACTACTACTCCTACTACTTCTACTACTCCTACTCCTACTCCTACAACTACTCCTACTACTACTACTCCTACTACTACTCCTACTTCTACTACTCCTACTCCTACTCCTACTCCTACTACTACTCCTACTCCTACTCCTACTCCTACTCCTACTCCTACTACTACTACTACTACTACTACTCCTACTACTACTCCTACTCCTACTACTACTCCTACTACTACTACTACTCCTACTACTACTCCTACTCCTACTCCTACTACTACTACTACTCCTACTACTACTCCTACTCCTACTACTACTCCTACTACTACTCCTACTCCTACTCCTACTACTACTCCTACTACTACTCCTACTACTACTACTACTCCTACTACTACTACTACTCCTACTCCTACTCCTACTACTACTCCTACTCCTACTCCTACTCCTACTCCTACTACTACTCCTACTCCTACTCCTACTACTACTACTACTACTACTCCTACTACTACTACTACTACTACTCCTACTACTCCTACTACTACTACTACTCCTACTCCTACTCCTACTACTACTACTACTCCTACTCCTACTCCTACTACTACTCCTACTCCTACTACTACTCCTACTACTACTCCTACTCCTACTACTACTCCTACTCCTACTACTACTCCTACTCCTACTCCTACTACTACTCCTACTACTACTCCTACTCCTACTCCTACTACTACTCCTACTACTACTCCTACTACTACTCCTACTCCTACTCCTACTACTACTCCTACTACTACTCCTACTCCTACTACTACTACTACTACTACTACTACTCCTACTACTACTCCTACTCCTACTACTACTCCTACTCCTACTCCTACTCCTACTTCTACTCCTACTCCTACTACTACTACTCCTACTCCTACACCTACTCCTACTCCTACTACTCCCACTACTACCCTACTCCTACCACTCCCACTACCCTACTACTCCTACTCCTACTCCTACTCCTACTACTACTACTACT
>JAWDGP010000027.1:257500-272500 GCA_033675545.1 Elysia crispata | reverse complement strand
CCTTTAATTGCTGGTCTACCCCGTCGGGCGTCGGATATCCATCTAGAAATGCCCGCAAAATGTCCGTTATTTTGTGTGGCCTTCACGAAAACATATATTTCGAGAAGCGGACTGATTTCCCAAAGCTTCGAATTAGAAGACGAAAGTAGGGAAAGAAAGTGAAAGAAGTCGAGGAACGTGAACTGACACCTTTGCTGTTCCAGAAATGCTGTAGAAATGTTTTCCTCAGATCTTTAGTTTTACATTCCCAATGTAGAAACTGTCAAACTTGAAGAAAAACGAAAGAAAGGAAGAAATGAGTGTGTTGTGATTACATGACTGGTATAGTTTTTTCCTCATTACTGTCTGCTCGAGGCTTTGACCACAATGATGAGTACTTCACGTAAATGACGCAAATCAGTTTAAGTTAACGTGAGAATTTTGTTTTTAATCTGGGCGACACCGGAGCAGTGTGGTTGAGGATCAGGAGGGTGGGTAGCTTTGGTGATGATGTCATTTCCGGTAAACAGGGCAACGTTTTTGATTAATACATTCTCTTCATTCTACTTTCCTTCCATAAAAGAAAGAAGGGGAAAAAAGCATTACTTAGAGCAGTTAAGTTTTTTTGGGATTAAATGAAGTGAGAGTTTGGTAACGGTTGATTATGCTTTGCATCATGAGACAATTATTTTTAGCTGAAAAGTTAAAACATTCTGTCGTTATCGTAGAGGATAAATTGAGAACCTTATAGTCAGCATGGCTTGGAAATAAGTTTAAAGAGACGTGAGCATAAAAGATTAAAGAGCTGACAAATTATGCTTGCTTTCTTCGAGAGAGAGAGAGCGATTGAGAGAGACAGAGAGAGATTGAGAGAGTGAGAGAGAGACAGAGAGAGAGAGCGATTGAGAGAGAGACAATGAGAGACAGAGAGAGAACGATTGAGAGAGAGAGAGAGAGAGAGAGAGACAGAGAGAGATTGAGAGAGGGAGAGAGAGAGAGAGAGAGAGAGAGAGAGAGAGGGAAAGAGAGATTGCAGAGAGAGACAGAGAGAGATTGAATGGATGAGAGAGATTGAGAGAGACACAGAGAGAGATTGAGAGAGACACAAAGTACATGTATAAGGTACTGTACAGCCTAGACTCATCTCTGTAACAACCTCGCACCGACACTAAAGGAAAAAAAAAGAAAGAAAAAGTGACAGAGTAGCATGAACTGCGATTATTACAAACAACTTGAGACAGGCGTGACTTGTTTGTGATTTACGTACTGAGTACTAATAGTAACTGTTAGAGAGGTTTTTAACATTTTGTGAAAAATGGACCTTTTGAAAGTACAAGAGCCATTATATAAAGAACAAAGGGTAGTTTTTGCCTTTATAGTCTTTTTAACAGAGGTTATCCATTAAAAATGGAGACGAAGACATAAATGATGGAAACAGTTTTTAAGTACGTGCAGTTTTGATAACTAATGCATGGGCAACAGCTGGGCACAGTAAACAAAAATTGATATTCTTAAAAAACAAAACACATTTAAAGAAAGTTATAGAGATAAGTATAACATTTGTTTCCCAAAGCATTTTAGATTCTAAATCACATTTGATGAATTTTACATTCACAGAAATGGGTATTTTGCCTTGCACATTGTGGCTTTCTTTTCTGTGACACACAATCTTATTCGCTGTTGGCTTCTTGCAGAAGATGTTATTTTACGTTAGCACCACCCCTAAAAATAAAAAAAAGTAAATAAAATTTTTAAAAAATGATAATGATTAAAGATTGACAGGTAAAGATATCCTTTAAAAAAATCAGATAACACTTATATTCCCCTGAAAGAATTTTTCTTACATGCTGGAATTTTTCAAAAACTTTCTTTGAATGAAAGTATTGAAACTTTTTTGTTGCATAAAAAGCTTTTTTTCCTGCTAGAGTAACTGTATTTGGAGAGTGTAAAGAAGAAAAAAGAACACGAGTTAAGGAATTTAGGAGCAGAAAGATTGTGTCACCAAACAAGAGTATTGTGAGTTAAGATGGAGCTAAATATTACATAACAAAAGGAAACTGAAAAAAATGGGGGTCAGGAGGAAGTAAAAAGAGTACACAATTCGATAGTTGGTCCCCTTTTACTGTCAGAAAAAAAAAAAAAAACATTAAAGAATCTGGACAGGCTGGACATGCAAATGGGAAAGACAGAGAGAGAGAGAGAGAGAGAGAGAGAGAGAGAGAGAGAGAGAGAGAGAGAGAGAGAGAGAGAGAGAGGGGGAGAGAGATAGAGAGAGAGACAGAGAGAGAGAGAGAGAGAGACAGACAGACAGACAGACAGACAGACAGACAGACAGATAAAGACAGCGAAAGACAGAGAGAGAGAAAAAGAGAGAGAGAGAGAGAGAGAGAGAAAGAGAGAGAGAGAGAGAGAAAGAGAGAGAGAGAGTGTCATAAATGAGAGAGAGAGAGAGAGAGAGAGAGAGAGAGAGAGAGAGAGAGAGACAGACAGACAGACAGACAGACAGACAGACAGACAGACAGACAGACAGACAGATAAAGACAGCGAAAGACAGAGAGAGAGAAAAAGAGGAAGAGAGAGAGAGAGGGAGAGAAAAGAGAGAGAGGTAGAGAAAGAGACAGAAACAAAGACACTGGGACAGAGAAAGAAAATGCCAATAATTAGATGCAAACTGGCAGATTGATACAGACAGAGAATCGGAGAAAAGAAAAACAGCAACGCTATTTTCTAAGAGAAAGAATAAAAAAATAACGACGAATGAATTAAAGATAGAGTGAGTCAGGAGTCCAGGAGAAAGTCGGGGCAGGCCGTTACTGACCTTTGCCCTGTTACGCCAACTTTCAGGAAGCAGATAATTACATGTGTGAATTACCTGGCCAAGTGAGGCCATCCCGTCAGGGCTTTGATCTGTGCCGACTTGGGCAGAGGCGTGGACTGGGTGGCGGCTCCTGCTGGTGGGATGGAAACTGGGGCTGGGGGGGGGGGGGATAGAAGATTCAGAGATAGAAAGATAGGTCAGGGGGAGAGAGAGAGATAGAAAGAGACAGAAAGAGAGATTGAGAGAAAGAGATAGATAGATAGAGAGAGAGGCAGTCAGACAGACAGTCACTCAGATGAGTTTAAAAAAAGATCAACAACAACTTTATTATCGCAGATATATATATATACAGAGAGAGAGAGAGAGAGAGAGAGAGAGAGAGAGAGAGAGAGAGAGAGAGAGAGTGTGTGTGCGAGATAGCTATGGAGAGAGAGGAGAGAGAGAGAGAGAGAAAGAGAGAGACAGAGACAGAGACAGAGAGACACAGAGAGAGACAGGCAAACAGTCACTTAGATGAGTTTATAAAAAGATCAACAACAACTTTATTATAGCAGAGAGAGTAATGTAGTAAGGCCTACTTATTTATAGATCGACTAAATTACAAACATCAATTCATTTCGCCAAGAAAGAAAGCAAGAAAGATCAATGTCTTTAGCCCAGTAGATTTTGTACATCTTTTTTTTTCCCTCTTGCGCTAAATTCATATTACCAACATGTGGGGTAGAAAAAAAATAAGTAAAAAAAAAAAATGAAATAACAACCAGCACAAAATTGTTCCCTCCCCTTGCAATTGATTTCACTTCTTCACTTTATAAAGCGAGCTCACAGAATTTGTCATACTAACCTGTCAATCGAAAGAATGGAAACTCCAAACAACCGAAAACTGTCCTTTTTTTGCCTTTTATTTAGTTACATCATTTGTTGAACATGAACTTCACCATAATGTTGATAATCATCGTAAAGGGGATTTTCTAATCTTTTACTTTAAGCCACACGTTGACGCTATTACTCTTTCTGTGACTCCACAGAAATCATGAAAATTTATTGCTTAGAGCTTCGCTAAATCTAAACGAAATTAGTGATCGGGTTGAAAAAAAAAATATAATTATAATGTTTAGAACCAGTATTAATACAGTTTGGTGATACTCAATTTGGCTAAGGTTTCCAATCAGCTATGCAATATATAAGGAGAGTTAAAAAGATAACAAGTCTGAAGGCAGAAGAGCAGTATAATTTGTTTGTTTGTTTTAGTTTTGTTTTGTTTTTGTTTTTGTTTTTGTTTTTTTTTTTTTTTGTTTTTGTTTTTTTTTTTTTTGTTTTGTTTTTTTATTGAAAAGACAAAAGAATACCAATAACTTCCCATTCCCAGCATTTTTACATCAACGAATGATTTCTAGACCCCATATAAGATTATGATAGAGAATGAGGGTAAAATGCAATAATCTATTACAAGTACCTCTTCGTGGACAAAACTATAACCGGGCTCTACGTTTCTATTTTGTTTTATTTCTTAATCATCATCATTGGCACATGCATATTATTCCTACATATTGTTACATACTGAAACACGATCATGATTGCTTTGTGTTTCTTTGTCCGAGTCCATGAATTCCACCAACAAGGCGGACTTAGAATCCAATGTGAACTGAATGAATTTGTTTACTTATCGGTTTATTTTAGCCTTACCTAAGGAATATCTTTCATTATAAACGTATTCACTAATAATAAGAGAAAATTAATTATTTTCTTTAGGCCCCGGCACAGTATTCCGTGTCAGGTAAGTTTTAACAAAGAAAAGTTTACAAATACAATACGCACCACAGGGCATTCTTACAGATACAGTTACTCTAGCTCCTGGTAGCTGCAAACCTCCCCCCCCCCCCTTTCCAGAGTTCCCATAGCGAATCGATGGTCAACCTGATAACTACGCGTCATTACCAAGCACCACCTGCTTGTCTCCGTGCAAGATTCTGGACGTAATGATCGAAGAGACGTGAGGGCTGATAACGTAGGGAACAGTGGAGAACCCGGACTTTCTGCGGTGACTCGCTGTAATCCTTCCTCATCGGGCCTGAGATCAACGGTTAGTTGACCAGGAGCGTGCCAGGTCAGGCCAAAAATCTGGGCCCATTTCCGAGATAATTACCCGTAATAATGGCGCAGTCGGTCCCTCTTCCCGTCATAGGGAGAAAAGAATATGATACGAGTGGATAAGGTGATCTTAAAGAGAGTGGAGTTTTAGGTCTACTGCAATATGGTCATCCAGAGTTGCGGATATTTTCCAACAAACCAAGAACTATGATGGTTTTCTGCTGCACATTCCAGGTACTAAGTTTTTTTTTTCCAACATCATTCTCTGCCTTGTCCTTTCAACAGGCTTTTCAAGTTAATTGTTTTGCGAATTGGCTAATCATCTGGTCATGAACCTTGCTGGTAGTTTGTCTGGATTCGTTAACGTCCCATTGCGACTGTCACAGTGAGTCGAAAACTTCTCTTTCTACGGGGCGAAAATAACCCGAAGAGTCGGGAAGCGCTAGCTAGGTAGGCGCCTCTTTGTGAAGGTGTTTCTGTGTGACAGAGACCAGTACCAGCTAACTAGCTTGATGGGTAGTACTGGTTGAAACCCATGCCGGATCACGGTAAAGTTATTGTTCTGTGTGTGTGAGAGAGAGAGAGACAGAAAGAGAGAGAGACAGAGAGAGAGAAAGAGAGAGACAGAGAGAGAAAAAAAGAGAGAGAGAAAGAGAGAGAGAGAGAGAGAGAGAGAGAGAGAGAGAGAGAGAGAGAGAGAGAGAGAGAGAGAGAGAGAGAGAGAGAGAGAGAGAGACAGAAAAAGGGAAAAGGGAAAGGGGTTATTTTAGAGAAAGCAAGCGAGAGAGAGAGAGAGAGAGAGAGAGAGAGAGAGAGAGAGAGAGAGAGAGAGATAGAGACACAGAGAGAGAAAGAGATAGAGACAAAGATTGCGTAATAATTTTATAATACTCTACAGCTTATATGGTTCTGGCGCTGATTTTGGTTTCTTAGTTGAGACAGGGAATAAATTTAATACTCATTCTACTTCTACAGCAATGAAATATAACTGACCTGCACGGAATTTTTGTTTTGTTTTTTTTTTTAGTGTGAGGCTGAATCAAGAATAAAAGATTTGTTAAGTTATCACGTGTGGCTTACCTTCCAAAGCTTCAGGACGCTGTCTTGAAGAGACTTGTGACTTGTAGGGTCCAGTCTTGAAGAGACTTGTGACTTGTAGGGTCCAGTCTTGAAGAGACTTGTGACTTGTAGGGTTCAGTCTTGAAGAGACTTGTGACTTGTAGGGTTCAGTCTTGAAGAGACTTGTGGCTTGTAGGGTCCAGTCTTGAAGAGACTTGTGACTTGTAGGGTCCAGTCTTGAAGAGACTTGTGACTTGTAGGGTCCAGTCTTGAAGAGACTTGTGACTTGTAGGGTCCAGTCTTGAAGAGACTTGTGACTTGTAGGGTCCACATATAACAAAGAGAGAACCTCCAGCCAATGAGCGCATTATCTAAAAATAAAGATACTACACACCTGAAGAGCCTACAGTTAGACGCTGCTATAAGTCTTTAGCAATGATAGATGTATGTCCTATATTCTCTCTGGTTGAGGGAGACTGCCACTAACTGCTTACCATGCCATAGTTCTCGTCCTTTATCAGTCCTCTATCATAATCCCTGGTATGATCTGTCTTTCTTCCGCTCTCATCCTTTTCTCCTGCCTCAGACTGTTGTGTTCCGTCCTTTTATTGAACCAGATCAGCACGTCTGCGCCGATATATCGGCGCTGGGTACTCGAGTGAAGAATACGAAAACGCCGAAATTCGGCGTTCTGAAAACCGACTACTTTCATGACCAGAACACATAATAGCAGCTTCCCTAGGCTTTCCTGATTGGGAAGAGCAGCCATTTTTTTCTTTGCTTCTGCTGTGTTTGTAACTGTTCTGTCAAAGTTTCTAGCTTAAAAGGGCCGAGATAGGGTCATGCTAAGAGTCAATATCTGCCTGTGGAGGAAAGCGTTCTCCCTGAATTTACAAACTTCCATTGCTAAGACATTATCTTGTACACGGTTGTTCCGTATTGACCTCATCTTTTCGGCCTGACATAATCTTTAAAGCGAACTTAAAACAATCATGATTGTGTCCGAATTATGTATTGACCATTCAATTCTTGCGTGGAAAATCTCTTCATTCGAAGTCAGTTACGATACCTTAAAGATAAACTGACTCTAGAATTCAAGCATAAAAAAAAAAACAAAATAAAAATAAAAAAGAGCCATCACATAATAATACCTTCAGCAAAAGTCACAAAAAAAAAAAAAAAATAAAAAAAAAAAAACTGGTTTTATACTTATGTCGATAAAGCAGATTCTTTGCACTTTTGGCTATAAAGAGCACATAAAAATGATAGAATGAAAAGAACGAACATTTGTCCAGTTTCTTAAAAACTGAAAAGTCACAAACATAGGTTAAAACTTACCTCTAACATTATCACTCTTGATAATCCTGCCATTGAGAATAAATTAAAACTAAAATGATACTTATAATGTGTCGATGACGATCATTTATAGTTATGCTTAATAATAATAATAATAATAATAATAATAATAATAATAATAATAATAATAATAATAATAATAATAATAATAATAATAATAATAATAATAATAATAATAATAATAATAATAATAATAATAATAATAATAATAATAATAATAATAATAATAATAATAATAATAATAATAATAATAATCATAATAACCATTCCTCTTCTAGTACTGTATATGACCAAAACTTTCTGAAAATGCAGCAAAACTTCTCAATTACGGGATTTCTGAGAGGTGAAAAACACATTTTGTAGCATTGAAAAAAAAAAAACCAAGAAAAAAACTAAGCAAAAAAATTATTATTTCTGAAACTTCTTTCAAGAGAGAATTAGAAACATATCTTAGTATTCTAGGTTGTGTATGCTATATATTTTTGAAGGGGCTAAGGTATGTAAAGAAAATCTAAAGATAACGATCACAATCTTATTGCTTCTCCTTCGCGTTCGTCTGTAGCAACAGTTCAATATTTATTTTTGCCTCACGATATTATATGTCTCGGATTTCTTTCTCTGTATCTCTCTATCTGCCTGTATATGTCTCTCTCTCTCTCTCTCTCTCTCTCTCTCTCTCTCTCTCTCTCTCTCTCTCTCTCTCTCTTGCTCTCTCTGTTTCTCTCTCTCTCTATTGCTCTCTCTGTTTCTCTCTCTCTCTCTCTCGTTCTCTCCATCTTTCTTTCCATCTCTGTCTTTTTTGTCACTTCCACCTCCCATCTCTCTCTGGTTCTCTCACCATCTCTCTGCCTCTCTCTGTCTCTCTCTGTCTCTCGCTCCATCTCTGTCTCTTTTTGTCACTTCCACCACCAATCTCCCTCTTTACCTCTCTCTGTCTGTCTGTCTGTCTGTCTCTCTCTCTGTTTCTTTTTTCACTTCCACCACCCATCTCTCTCTCCGTCTCTCTTTCCATCTGTCTCTTATTCTCACTTCCACCACCCATATCTCTCTCTCTCTCTCTCTCTCTCTCTCTCTCTCTCTCTCTCTCTCTCTCTCTCTCTCTCTCTCTCTCTCTCTCCATCTCTGTCTCTTATTCTTACTTCCACCACCCATTTCTATCTCTGACTCTCTTACCATCGCTCTGCCTCTCTCTCTCTCTCTCTCACCACCAATTTGTCTCTCTCTTTCTGTGTCTCTATCTTTATCCATCACCCTTTCTATCTCGGTTATTCTCCCTCTCTCTCTCTCTCTCTCTCTCTCTCTCTCTCTCTCTCTCTCTCTCTCTCTCTCTCTCTCTCTCTCTCTCTCTCTCTCTCTCTCTCTCTAATCTTTTTATTGCTAATTTTAATAATGAAAAAAAGAACCTAGGTTGACATAAAAATGACATGTTTTAATCTCTGCCTGACCAAGGAGGCGAAAAGCCCGCCAGTATAATGATTCAAGTGAAAAACAATTAAGCGTCAACCTTCACTGTGTGATTCGTGTGAGAAAGTTGACCTCTTCGGAACTCACAAATCTCAACAATCAGTAGCGTCGCAATACCTGGCCACTAGGGGAATTCCCCTCTCGCCAGCAGTGTGAGTGAGCGCCGTACCCTGTGGCTTCAGCTAGTGGCAGAGATAGTCAAGAGGGGGGAGGGACAGGGGGGGGGGGGAAAGACATTTTCAATTTGTTCCACAGTGTTTACAGTCCTCCCGAAAATGTCGCTCACAGTCTTCTCCAGAGGTGTCACGCCAGTGACGTGGCACTCGCGACCATCCCGTGGCACAGGTTTACGACAATTCCCTCCCGCAGAGTGAATCCTCTTCACCGCATCCTCTCCTCTCTTTACATAATGATAAATCAGCTAGAGACAAAACCTGCCAAAACAGAGAAACTCACCCGGCGGACAGTGGCATCAATAGGCAGGGAATTCGTCTGATGGCGAAACAATAATTGTTGAGTTGCCATTACGAAATTACTGCTGGCCTCAGCTGCTACAGTACAGAACAGGTAGAGAGACAAGAGTTCATTTCCTTGATGTTGTTGATGTAATTACAACCATCTTCTTCATCATCATCACTAAGACCAATATCAACTGTCTTCTCCTGTTCTTCCGTCATCTCTCCTTTATTTAAAAAAATTGCAATATTAGTTTCTATTGCGATGTACTAAAATATAAAGAATACAAGCATTAAAAAAGTAACAATAATTGAAAGATAGCTGCTGCAACTATCAGTTTTTATACCGTATCACATTTTTTATTGTAGTACGATTTTCATAAAATAATAATTATTAGCACTACAACGTTTATATTAAGATGCGACAGTGCAATAATCATCGTTTTGTGATATGAAAAAGTTAAGTTTGCTAACATCGAGGTTCATGCTTTGAGTTGCAAGTGTTTTTATTTATGTGTAATTTTTATTATTCTTTTAGTTGAACTTTGTAACTTTGGTAATACGTGCTCTATTATTTCTTTATTAAAGTATATTTTGTTATAATCTTTGTAATTACACCATTGTTTCATCGCTTCTCCTTAATTTGAAAACTATAATTATCCCCCCCCCTCCCCTCTCTCTCTCTCTCTCTCTCTCTCTCTCTCTCTCTCTCTCTCTCTCTCTCTCTCTCTCTCTCTCTCTCTCTCTCTCTCGATGTTTTCCTTATTGTAATTATGTGTCAAGAAAACCACAACATAAAGGCGAATCAATGATGCCAATGAGCTAATACATGTAATTTCTTAAGATGTTTTGCTTTTAATATGGGATATAATCATAAGCTATTGTTGCGCTTTCCTCGTTTCTATCGGAAATCGCTCTAAACGCATATGACATGGCTCTGGATTTCTGTAAAAAGTTCCTAAAGGTGTCCTGTCTTGCAGAAATTCATAGCTAACTGTCAGTTCAGTTTAGCCTGCATGATAATGAATGTTTTAAAAATCTATAAATAAATTAGGGTGTTTTTTTTTCAAAATTAGTTGTGTACTGTTGTTAGCTTTACATCCCCCAAATACCTATGAGAATCTTATAAAGTAGATGGTTATTGTTCTTTAAGCCGGTGGTCGTGCTGGTTAGCAGGGGTATGTCTTCACACGTAACACTAGATAACTTATAGGGAATTGAGCTCTGTATCTCTTTGTTATCATTCTATTGCTCTACCGACTGAGCCATCCTGATTAAACTGGGGTATGTCTTCATCCGTACCACTAGATAACTTATACGGAATCTAGATTTGTATCTCTTTGTTATCATTCTATTGCTCTGCCGACTGAACTCACAAAACTACAGTCAGAATGTCCCTATTTACCCATCCTGCATTGTATGCGTGTTAAATGAGAGACTGGGAGAGAGAAAAAATTATTGTCGGTAAGGATTTCCTTCATGAACCTCAAAGTGTGGACCCAACTTTCTGGGCTTGAAGCTTTGCTTTACTGAATGAGAACAGTATAGTAATGTGTTGAGATGTGTTTTATACCTCGTTTTCTGCGGCTCTTGTCGTTGTTGTTTATGTTGTGGCTTTTGTTTGCACCGCTTCCGCTGCTGCTGTTTTTTTTTTTTTTCTTTTACTTTTTCCCCCTTATTTAGCCCTAACCTTTGTGTTGACTTCTACACCCCGGCTAGTATGAATGTGACGAGTACACAAACATTAACTCGCATAGACAGATCTAAACCCCCAAACCAAATCTGATTTTTCTTAGTTTAACTAAGATTTCTAGAAAGAAACACGTTGTTGATTTTCACTCTATCCTCCATTCTTCCTATCTTTGTCACCTCTAATGTTAGGACTAGGTTGATGGCAAGGTCTCTACCTTGGGAATCTTCTTAAACTTCCATACACAGGAAGTGATATCAATTGTGTTTTTTATATCAGAAGAAATAAAACTTATTTATCCTCTTCCTTCGCCTCCGTACACCAACAAAACCCAAGAAAAGAAAGGGCAGACATCACATTTCAAAGATCATCAGTAGCGGACTGGAGGTTGCACTACAAGCCCTCCCCCACGGGTACAATACTGAACTGGAATACAAATGGAAGAAAGGATGGGCGGAGTCAAGAGACTGAGAAAAAGACGCGAAATTCGAGAGGCGCGAAAAACACGGGGAGTAACCCGTGGAGACCCAAAGAGCGAACCATACGCACGGGGTTATGTTCAAGAGATTGGGTTCGGCCACATAGAGGCTTTGTTGACACGGGCTCTGTGGTCGGATAAAAGGTTTGTTTCTATAGGCTTGTGTTTTGTCTCACCGTGGAATCTAACTAGATGGGGATTATTTTATACAGCAGTGCAGAGATATTTTCAAACTATAGAATTAGAATTCGATGGTAGGAGTAAGAGAATGAGGGCGAGAGAGAGAGAGAGAGAGAGAGAGAGAGAGAGAGCGAGCGAGAGAGAGAGGGGGGGAGAGAAAGAGAGGGATAGAGAGAAAGAAAGAGAGAGAGAGAGAGAAAGAGACGGAAAGAGAGAAAGAGAGAGAGAGAGAAGGAGAGAGGAGTTGACAGAGGGAAGAAAAAAAGATTAATTAAACTTATTTAAAAAAAGAAATTAAGGAGGAAAGCACAGCCACATATTGATGAACAGAGAAAGGTACGTCGCACAAAAAGTGCATAAGATAAATAAGTAAGTAAATAAATAAATAAATAAACAAATAAATAAGAGGCTATGAAGAGAGTCACGATGAAGTTGCCAGTCCTATTCCACAGCAGATGTCGGAGCAGGTAAGACACTGCTGTAGCAAATATAACAGTAATTCGTCAGAGTCCGGGGCCAGATTCGTCAATAAACAAAGTTTACCGCGCTTCATTTTTTCTTCTGTGGCTGCAGCGTGAAAATCTAATCTATGAAAGTTGGTATCATCTTGCTGCGGATGACCTACATCAAAAATCCCATCCCATTAAAATAAGCACAAATGTAAAAATGCTTGTTATTCCCATAATAAGTAGTAACTTCTATGCGTAAGAAGGAAAAGAGACCATAATTTCTTTCTGGTAATTTTGTATTTTACAAATAAAAATGATTGATTATCACCGTGGCTTGGATCAAGATAAGATTATGGGGGTAGATTTTTGCCCTAGAAGTGAATGTTAGGCGATGGGTGATCAATTACTACATCTCCATTATGAAAATTAAAAAAAAACCATCAGCTTTTCGAAGACAGAACCAAAATGTTTAAATAAATTCCTCTTTGATTTCAGTCTCCCAATGACGAATCTGATAAATTTATAGGCTCTAATATATTTTGATAAGACTCCATTTCAGCCGTAATATTGTTATAAATTAAACAACCTTAACACGACAACACGTAGAAATATGTCAAAATATAATCATGGTGTTGCTTTTTCTTTGCCTAGTTCAGAAAAATTTTCACACATTTTTTTGACTTGCATATATTATAAATTTTTAAAACTCATGTTTGATCTTCACCACAGGGTTTGTTCAGTAAAAGAATGGCTTAGGAATTTTTCTAGGAAATACATGAATTTAGACACGACTTCAACCAATATATAAACCATGCTTGTTTTATATTTTTTTTTAATTGCAATGAAGTTATTTTGACAATTATTAGGAGCTCCGCTTTAAGGGTTTAGCAGACACCTGTTTTTCAATAGAGCATCTCTATGGCTTACCCCAGTCAGTAACGTGTACATTGAAGAGGATTCAATACAGGATATCATGAGCTGTTGTAGGTTGTTTTTTTTTATTATGTCTTTTTTTTTGTGAGTGTACCTCCCAAATCTATTTATCAGATAAAATAATGTTTGTTGAAAGCCTTTGAACTCCCTCAAAAATGTGCCGAAAGTTGCACTCCTTTGAAATATTTACTTTCACCTACAAAGTGGTGTTTAAACGAAAGTAACTATTTATACTCCTGTATTGAAGGTAAAAAAATGATATAAATAAAGATATAATGACCAACATTTATACAGCAAAGGGTGCTTGTTATTGAAGTTATACCTACATTTATAACAGTAGCCTATGAAGATCTAAGTGTTGTACAGATATTTCTAGAGGCTCATTCCGAATGAAGGGTGATAAATCATTGAAATATTTATATTTAGAATGATGAAAAAAAATCCTTAAAATTTAGTGTCATCAGTTTTACAAGAAGTCAAGAGAGTCCAGCAAAAGAAAGAGCAATATGACCTCCTAGGCTTTGTTCAGGCGATCATGCGCGATGTTTCAGTTTGGAATTTCTTGAGTCAATCGACTTTTATGTTTATGGCAGCCAATAAGAAATGCTTTACTTTTACCAGATCTGCTTTGAATAATGTAGTTTCACTAAAAAACCTCACGTCTTAATATAGAAAGAAAATCTCAAATAGACATTCCCGCTCAACATCGGTATAGGGATGGGACAGTACATGTTACCCTCACAGCCCGATACTAATAAATGCATTGAAACTTTACGATATATCGTAACACAAGTCAAAAAAGTTTTTTTTTCCTTCCGGAAAGTCGTTTTAGGTTTATAGGTACCGATCCAAATCAAAGAGGATACATCAGTTTCGATCTAGATCCAGACACAGTGGCTGCTTCAGCAAAACATTCGCCTCGAAATGGAAGCAGATTTTATAATATTACAAACGTCATATTGCCCGTTCAGATGGGGTTGGCAACTTTAAAGAAATGCAAACTTCACCCCCCCAAAAAAAGACATATACCCTCCAGAGCCATATATTGATATATCAACTCTGAAGAAAAGCAAACTTAAACAACAATGAACAGTGACACAATAACAACAGAACTGATATATCTCCTCCAGAGCCATACAGCTACAGAAAAGAAAAGCAAAGTTTACAACAATAACAAACACACACACATATAAAAATGTATTTATATATATATATATATATATATATATATATATATATATATATATATATCTGCTTCAGAGCCACTTATACTACAGTTTAGAAATATATGGAACCTTAAGACATTGGAATTCTTCTCACGTTGTTATGAAGACATTCTTTAAATAAAGAAGAAATTTCAAGCAGCAAAGTAATCTTAATTTGGATGCAATATTTTAAACAGCCTTCTTTTTCAGTTTTTCTCAACCGAGACCTTAATAATTATGGTGTTGACAACCCATTCCAGATACAATGTAGTACTCGACCTGATGTGGTGATAAAGCACTCTCCAAACATGAAGAAAACCTGCAACTGTTCAGAATAACATTAACACAAGAAAAAAAAATTAAACCGCCGGATTAAAAAAAAAAAAATTTAGGTTACCCTAGATTGCTAAAGCTATTAATTATTCTAGATCTAGTCAAAATCTGTTCAGCTTATGCAAGACAAATAAAGAGTGGCAAGTTAATAAATTGGTCTTGAATATTTCTATAGTTCGTTGTTGAGCAGATCTGGTCCAAACCTTAGATATAAAACAGTATAGAAGTACAAAACGCGCGCAAGAGAAGTAGAAGTTGTGTGTACATTCGCAACCGCTGCTCCGGAAGTAAAGGCGACAATGACACTCGTTCTTAAAGTACTGACCAATCAAATCACTATACTGTCTTTCCGGTACACTTTAGTCTTTACGCAGGAGTAGGTCAAAATTTATTTAATTTTCAATTGTTTTCAGTTTGTCACTCTATTCAAGTAAAGTAACATGTTATTTTTATGTTTATAATTATAACATACCAATTATTTATTTTAGAAGCGTTATCCGGTTTGAAACC
>JAWDGP010000027.1:227500-255000 GCA_033675545.1 Elysia crispata | reverse complement strand
AAACCAAAAACAAACAAACAAAAAAACCTAAGCCACCCCTCCCACTATCTCCCAAACCACCCCCCAGGCTTGCCGGCGCTATGCCAGTAAATTACAATAGACATCTCCTTTCTTCACACCCAGATAGAGAAAAAAAAATATCTAAAGATGTAACCACAGAAAGAGTCTAAAGCGCATCTTTGCCATTTACCTTACTTTGTGTCCAAGTGGGGAGAGCTGGCGCCGGGCGTGGTGAGGCCCACGGCATGTACATAGTGTTGAACCCGCACGCTGTCGGCGGATGGCTGGAGAGTAGAGACCCACCGATACGGGGGCCCCGACCTGGGCGGAGAACAATGGCTCGAGCAGGTCCTGCCTCGGGCGGACACACAAACAACCATACTCACGGCTGCCGCCACACGCTTCAGACGCCGTCGAAGCTCGTTGGAAATTCTTCTTCGTGATATTTTTTTTTTTTAAGATCCTTCTGTTATTTGCTTTGGTGTCCCTAGATCGTCCTTTTCTGTTTTTATTTAAGTTTAACTTTAAAGAAAAAAAAATGTCCAGTACTCGATTTAAAAAGTGAAAAAAAAAAGTAGAGAGGTCGTGTAAGATTAACCTCTTTAAAGTCACGTGACCAATACGACGAGTTTCATGATTTTATGTTGGTTCTCGTGTGACCTTGACAATGGTCTTAACCCCAGGCTTGTTTTGTTTTTGTTTTTGTATTTTTGCTTGCTTGAGTGCACTGGAACTTACAAGTGCACTTTGTAATTTTAATTTAGAAACAATAAATTAATGAGATAATTAATCGTGCAGCTGGATAGGAACAAAATATAGGTTTGCTGAGAACTCCTTAAGCAACCATAATGATGTGTAAAAGTGGAATTATTGCTCGTTTCCTAGTTATTTGAGAACTGAACACTAGAGTGACCAGCTACTGATTGTTTTAGACAGTTTTTCAGCAGCAATTTTCGGCAATTCTGGTATCAAAAATCCCCGATTCGTCCTTAAAATGTCAAAACATGCACATTAATTTTGTCCCGATAAAGTTGCGAGTTTTGCTCAAAGAACATGATTATCAACAAGATGAAGACTGATTTAAGTCCTTTAGACGGTCTAATTTACTTTTGAGACTTTATCTGTAAGAGGCGATACACTATCATTTGAAATAAGATACATAGTATGTAAGCGATAATAATTATAGGGACGTCGTGGTATGAAATCTTCTTCCTTTACTACCCTACGACATAGCGAAATGTATGTACATTCTTTTAGAGTGTTTTTGGGCGAGAGGTCCTTTTCATGTTCTCTTACATTTTATTTGCATGGTTTTTCGTGGAGTTGAAGATTTTTTAAAATCAATTATTTTGTTTCCTAAATCTAATTAGGCTTTCCTAACCCGCCCCTCTTTCTCTCACTCTCACTCTCTATTCTCCTCTTTTTACTTATCTTTTGTTTATAATAACTAACATGAACTAAACGATCTATATTTCTCACTATCAATAATCTTCCTTTTTGTCTATCTATCTATCTATCTATCTATCTATCTATCTATCTATCTATCTATCTATCTATCTATCTATCTATCTATCTATCTATCTATCTATCTATTTATCAATTATTTCAACTAATCTTCAAACAATCTATCCATTTATCTATCTATCTAGCTATCTATCTCTCTCCATCTATTTATCTGAATGTATGTAAACTTCTCGACTTTTATATCAATTTATCTATCTAGCTAGCTATTTACCTCTCTCCATCTATTTATCTGAATGTCTATAAACTTCTTGACTTTTATATCAATTAAATCTATTTATCTCTGTACCTATTCATCACTCTATCTATCTATCCATCTAACTATGACTAAAAGTACTATTGATCTATCAATCGATCTATTAATCTATCTTTCAATCCATCAATGTGCCTCTCCACCTTAATCTTGCCCGTGAGCTCAGACAACGACCTAAATAACGACATTTCTACCATCATTAAAATCTTCACACCCAACTAAACGTAAACCAAGTCTCAGTCAGTAGCAGCTTCGGTCAAGGACTGTCTTTCATGTTGAGTGTTGACACCTTTGAACTGTTTTCCGCCTCTCCCTGAAATTTATACAACCAGCATAGAAACGGGGTTAATTCATCACAAAAGATCCTCCACCCGCCCATCTTGTTCAATATTGCCGATTCAGTTCCTCCCGTGATTGTCCTCTTGTTGCCGATGGTTGCTCTGTAACCTCCCGACCCTCCTCCCACTCTCAAACAGCCCCAGGTCTCAACTCCAGTCCAGAGACAAAGACTGGAGAAATATCTTGTTCTTCTGAGTTCATCACCACTTGAGGTACGATTCTCTGTCTGTCAGTCTGTTTGTCTGTCTGTCTGTCTGTCTGTCTGTCTGTCTGTCTGTCTGTCTCTCTCTCTCTCTCTCTCTCTCTCTCTCTCTCTCTCTCTCTCTCTCTCTCTCTCTCTCTCTCTCTCTCTCTCTTTCTCTCTCTTTTCTCTCTCTACCTTTATACTGATTCTTGTTTCTCTACCACTCTCTTCTCTTGTTTTTATCTCCATTCCTCTCTCTTTATCTCAATCTATTTTCTGTTTCTTTCCCACCTTTCTCCCTCCCCCTCTCTTTCTGTTTCTCTCTCTCTCTCTCTCTCTCTCTCTCTCTCTCTCTCTCTCTCTCTCTCTCTCTCTCTCTCTCTCTCTCTCTCTCTCTCTCTCTCTCTCTGTATCTTTCCTCATTTTTTTATGTGAACGCTCTCTCGTAATCACCCCTCATCTTTCTCTTCACCCTTTTTTGTGTATGTTTGGTCTCTCTTACTCTTTATCTCCTTCTCTCCAACACACTCCCTCCTCCTTTATTCGACAGGACAAGCGTTTTGTGCTTCGTATTATATACCCATTTAGGTTCCTTACACCATAGTTTTCGACTCTAACTTTAATATGAAAAATCAGCTATTACTGCAGTTTCCAAATCTATAATATTTTAAAGATTCTTTTAATTAAAAGCTTTGAATTCTCGCAAAAAGAGTCGAGACGCGCATTGCCTCGCAGAAAATATAATACAGTCATGTAATTATGTGTTATTTAATACTTAAACCTCCATAATACTAATGAATGGTCTTTAAATATATCTACATCTTACAGAATCAGCTAACTAATAATGTTAATGCAGCATATATTCTAGAAGCCAAATTTCTCAGTTTTCTGTATTATATTTCTTGAGGTCGCAAAAATTTATGAACATAATAAATTGTAGGAGTTAAAAAAAAGAACAAAAAAAACAAAAAAACAAAAACAAAACAAAAAAATGTCCACATAATTTTCTACTAAACCACAATTGTATGCCATAATATTTTTTTTTTAAATTTTTGATGTGGAGTTGTCCGAATCATAATATTATTTTCTAAACTTTGCTTGTCCCTCTATAATCTATTTGTCAAGTCCTTTGTGCACTCACATATACCATCTTTGCTAACTTTTAGCCAGTCTTCTGTTTCTCATAAAACCATTTTCAAAAAGTCAAAAAATTTATACATTTTGCCATATTTTCTAGAGGTCAGTATAAGTTTGTTCATCTTTTGTGGTAACTGGTAAGAGTGTGTCTCATGTTTGTTTGATCTTCAACTAGAGTGCGATGTGTTTTTGGCAATAATTACTTCCGTGCAATTAATTTCTACAGATCAAAATTATACTAGTGAAGAAAAGTTTTCTAGAATTCTGTGTAGCATGATATCTGGATGTCAATCTTCACGTGCAATTTTTTTTTATGGATATCATTACTGCTGTATATTCTGGGTTTTTTTTTAAATTTTTTTGTAGATAAAAGCATCATGTTTATGCGGGAAGATCTACTGAGCGTCATAATTGCTTCCTGCAGGACAATTCTCGTGTGTACCAGATTTAATTAATTTCAGCACGTGCGTGCGCTCTAACATTGCAGATCTTATATTTCCGGACACTTTATTCTTTTTTTGTCAATATTAGTGTGCACCGTGTCCTTGTGCTGCACGCAGTTCGAAGCTTCCATACAATTTTTTTTTAATATTAATACTTTCTTTCAATGTCTTTCTTGACGTCAATTCTAGTGTATTTTAGTTTATGAAGCTTGATAAGTTATTGTTTTGTTTTGTTTTTTCAAAGTTCCGGAGATAAAGATTTGCGTGAGACTAAATATTTTCTGCGATAGGATTTATGTGCACCGTGACTTTTTTTAAGCTCAGGACTTTGAAGCTTTAACTATGTTCTTAGGTCTTGTTTACTTTTTAACTACGTAAGTTCTGTCTTTGAAGAATGCGGAATGAGAGGACGGATAAATATCACTGAATTATAAATAAGCTTTATACTTAAAACGTGACATGTTAGCACAACCATCAGTGGTACGTATTGCTAATTTGAGCATCAAATTAAAGATTGCATAAGGATGTAGAAGCAAATAAATATTGTTTAAAAAATGTAGTTGTTATTTTTTCATGCACAAAATCTTAGTACGTGTATTTGTATTTTAATCTTTGACATGGCATGAGTTTAAAATTGAACACAGAAGGCGAATTATCTTCCGCGTTAACTTTCGCCTCAAATTGAAAGATCTATAATCATTGTTTTCGGCATTGTGCAATAAAACGACATGTCTCGTAGCAAACAAACTTTCCAACGTCTTTACTTAAATACATACATTTATATATATATATATATATATATATATATATATATATAAATATTACTTAGAGAGTAGTAATTGCCAGATTTAAACGAAAAGTGAATACATTTCAGTATGTGGTTGATTCCATGTAATATTTTTTATTTCCTTTTTTTTCCCTTGATCGTGAATTTGAACTGAGACTCGAGCTCCAAATATTAATGCCAGTCCATTCTAACGCTGAAACACTTTGGAAATAGCGGCAGAAAGTTAGGGTCAGAGAGTTTCGACTGAAAAAACGACGTTAGTGGAGAGAAACTGAAGTTATGAGGCCACTATTGTGATAGATTTAAACCAGAAACAGACACTGGTTTTAAATAAACGGATGATAATTTGTGATGTTCCCTAGAGAGGCTAGGCCCCACCATCAGTCCTAGGATCTGCTCCAACTCTTACAGCAAACCCGTGTGAGATTCTGGCGTGGCTCGATATGATTCATACGGCCATCTCCAATCTCACGGCCATCTCCAGTCTCACGGAGACTGTGGGAGACAAAAATCTCGACCTGTGCTGGATAGGGCTGTTCTAGAATAACTCTTTTGTTGTTGGCAATGCATGAGAGAAGGTATTCAAATTTCTCCGAAATATTCCCTTTCTCTTGTATCCGAATCTGTCTGGATTTTGGAGACGTTAAGTCTTCCCAGCTAAAGGTGAGAAAGCTGCTTCATAGAACAAAAGAAAAGATGCTCCTACTTCGGAAAGTTGCCCTCGGGAGACTGGTTAACTAACAGACTGGCTAGAGATGTAGGCCAGCACAACTCGTTACGAGTTGGGTAGAAAAGGCACCGACGAGTGTAAACTGGTGAGATAAAAGAGTTCCACTCCATAAAGAACTAAGGTAGGGCATTCAAAGAAAACACAAGAAGATGAGACACTTGAAAGTGTCTTATACACACGACGCGCCAATATTTGTTTTATATTTTTCGCCGCCCTTATCTTGTAGTAGATGTGTATGTTTTTGTAAAGAACCGCTAGGCTTTTTTCTTCGCGAACACTCAAGTGTTGAAAGATGAGTATCCTTTTGTCATCTCCTATCTAGGTTTGGAGTACGGAGGGAACCTCCCCAGAAAACAAACAAGTTATTCAAAGTTCTACAAGTCCGAAACTGTTCTTACGACACTTCCTTGCCAGGAAACAATTAGAAAATGTTGAAGATAATCCTGGGTTCTATAGGATGACCTGGATACGTTTGGGTGGCTTTATGGCATCAAGTGCATTTGATACAAGGAGATAAAGAGTTCCTTCTCGTTATGTCTATATGCCGCAAGCTATAGAAATATGAACGGTTCCCAGTAAAAGCACCATTTTCGTCAGGTAAAAATTGTTATTTAATTGGCGTTACAACACTGACCCCTTGCGTCTTCAATGACCCTTTTTCTTGTTTTGTTTTGTTTTTTTTCTAAATCAAGAGAATTATGTTGGACAGGCCGGAAACACATCGTCGACACAGATAGGTTTAATGTAAATTTGTTGTGGCATTTTTTGTGTATTTCACCTTGTATTCAGAGCTTGAAAGTGACAACGTTAAGACCAAGTAAAATTTTAGGGTTACAATTATCTTACCGAGTTTGATATTAACATGTTGCATTCCGGTTTTTATTATCATAAGATTGAAGAGAAAAGTCATTTAAAAAGAAAAGGGTTATTTTCATAAATCCGAGAAAAAAAACCTCTGAAATGTGCAAGTGCTAATGTTTAAAGAAGACAAAGGAATAAAAAGAAAAAAAAAGACTTTTGGTAAAGGATTGCATGGACAAATAGTACAAACTGATTTGCTGCCAATTTTTACGAGAAAATTAATCTTTAGATTGAAAAAAAATAAATAAGGTCATAAATAGTGTAGTTCGTTAATAAGTTCGTCAAACCTAGGGATTTTTTTTTTAAATTTTCAATTCGCTTTTCCCCTCACATATTAAAAACAAATAATCCAAATAGAAATATGTTAGGTAATGGTGACATTTTTTAGTTCCTCTAAGATGTGAAGTGACCTGTGGAGCAGTTTAGGAGTGAGGGTTAAATGATAATTTATGATGTTTGTATTTACAACACAAGGTTGCACATTAACATATGCCGCTGTTACTATAATATTATACACTCTCTGCCTATGCGAAGGAAGTTAACGATACATCGTAGCCCATAATTACCAGACGCATAAACTTCCGATCGTCGGAATACTAAATTTCGTCCACTGATACACCCACAAATGATGCTCATCTATCTCCAGAAAATGTAAATCACTTTGAATTTGCCTTTATTGGTTGATGGCATGTTCTTATTTCAATTTCTTCTAGGGCATGCCACCTTTTCTGCATCAATCTTAATCTTCTACGCTGTTGATATTATTTTTGTAACAGGAAAATGAAACCCGTAAAAGAAATCTTTACAAAGCTCTCTTCTGATTCCAAGCCAAACAATTGATTTTCTATTGCAGGACACGATCGGTTACACTTGGATTGGATTCAATGCCGAGTTTGTCGAGAAATATCCTCAATACATGAAACTCTTATCTATTTTCTCCCATTTATTCTTCCTTTAAAGACCATTAACTCTTTTGAAGTGCTTCATGGCTCAAAGAATAATAAACCCAGCCTGATGCAAAGAAAATCTTTATGGACATATCGAGAACTCTAAATCCTCTCAAAACCCCAATCAGCCGAGCTACTATTGTCTCATTTGGTCTTTTTGCACCTCATTCCTCCGGATAAAAGCATGTTGATAACAAACGTCACTCTCTTCAATTTTCATACTAGCATTGAAGTCTTTGTTAATATTTTTTTAAAAGCATTTCTATCAATTTCCCTTTTGCTTACTCTCATTCCTACTCTTTTTGTCTTGGTAGAGCTTGCATGACCAGTGGGGGGGTTTAATACAATAATCACTCAACAATTACGTTAGACTCTGCTCAGAATTCTTCTCCTTGTATTGTCCAACCATTATTGTCCTTGTTAAGAACTTCGTATTTACTGCTGCAGCGCTCCTCTCTCCCTCGCCCTCTCACATCAAACATATTCCCCTCCGTTTTGTCTTACTCTATCCCCACCCCACAAAGATCTCTAAATTACGGGTTTCAGTAATTCCTTTATCTTTTCCCCGGTTTTTTTACCCACAAAAGAGCTCTTGATCGCGCCTTCCAAATTAGTCTAGAGAGGTGCTGCCCCCATGTGCTGGTGTCTCCATCCCGACTTGTTTCGTTTGTCAAGGGAAGTCTTCGCCACACGCGCGCGGCATCAGCTATAGAATCATATGGTTCCCAGAGCAGGGCTCACCACCTATACGTTTCTACAGAACTAGGTTTTCTATTCTCTTTGCTGCGCCTCGTAGCATTTTCTGTGCTTTTTCTTTTCCTCTTCCTGGCTGTCCCAACTGATATAATTGACATCACCTGATCCCCGAACTAATATCGACTGTGTGTGTTTTTCCCCCCCTTGAGTCTAGCTGTGTCTCTATGACTTTGTGGCGTTCCTGTCTTTGTTTTGTTTTATTTGCAATGTCTACAATCACGGTTACTGTAACACTTATTCTCTCTCTCTCTCTCTCTCTCTCTCTCTCTCTCTCTCTCTCTCTCTCTCTCTCTCTCTCTCTCTCTCTCTCTCTCTCTCTCTCTCTCTCTCTCTCTCTCTCTCTCTCTCTCTCTCTCTCTCTCTCTCTCTCTATATATATATATATATATATAATATACATATATATCTCCCTCTCTCTCTCTCTCTCTCTCTCTCTCTCTCTCTCTCCCTCCCTGTAGTTACCTATCACTCTAACCATTGTTTATTTCTCCTGTATCTGTCTATCTCTTTCTTCCTACCTACATCACTTTACTCCCTCAATTCTTTCAATTTAAGGTGGAAAAAATTAAAACTAAGAAAGAAGCACTTGGTTATCAATATTTCTGATATAATAAATACTTGCATGTTTTTCTCTTACATACTGTACCAGAATGTCACTGCGACCTTTATCTCCACTTTAACCCCTTTCCCTTAAAAAAAAACTCTACTTTTGCCTTCACTGTTCACTGTCTCTAACTGTGAACTGGTGAACTGCAAACTAAAAAGAGAAAGAGAGAGAGAGAGAGAGAGAGAGAGAGAGAGAGAGAGAGAGAGAGAGAGAGAGAGAGAGAGAGAGAGAGAGAGAGAGAAACAATGAGACAAGTGGAGAAGAGGCGTGGGGTATGGAAAGACAGAAGAGGTTGGGAAAAAAGGGTTCTGGGGGGAAAAAACAATAAGTTTAGGTATAGTAACTGTATGTTATTCTGTTTATTCATTTATCTTTTTTTTTTCAAGAACAAATGTTTATTACTGGACAAAGAGTTTAGATCGATAATCATACTGGGTCCCTCCCTCCTCAAACTCACATCTAAACAAGTCGGGATGAAATAACAGAAGAGTTTTGCCCTCATCTGCCTCATTATCTATCTATCTATCTATCTATCTATCCATCTATGTATGTATGTATATAATATATATATATATATATATATATATATATATATATATATATATGTATTTGTATGTATCTCTCTGTCTGTCTATCTTTCTATCTACGTGTTTTGTCTCTCAGTGTTTTATATCTCAATATCCCTCGATCTTTTCTCTCCCTCCCCATCTCTCTATCTCAAGCACTCACGCTGCTACGCGTCCCCTCCCCATCCTCTCATCCTAGGGTAGACCTCCTCCTCCTCCCCTATCCCCCTCCCCTCCTCCTCCTCATCCTGTGACAAGAGTGAGCAGCATCTCCCCTTGTTGCCACCTGAGCACCTCCCTGTAGAGACGCGCCTCGGTTTGTGGAAACAATTCTGAATTTATCAAATCCTTCAAAGTAAATAAAAAAACCCTGAAGTCTTAAAAGGAAGCACGTCCAGCAATGGGGTTACTTTTCCTACTTAGTTCTTTAGCATTCTCTAGCTCTTTTTCTCCTTCGCAAAATTAATCATCGCTGTTTTTTTTTTGTATTTTGTATACCATTATTTTTTGGGTTTATTATCCATTTCTCTATTCTCTCACTTTTCTTGCAGAAAATTTGATATTCTTAAATAATTTTCTTTTTTTTTTTTCTTTCCTCGTGTTTTTCTTCAGTTTTGTTTTTTGTAGTGTTATTGATTTTTTTTTTCAACACGTCTTTCTTCTCTTCCTCTTTCATTCAAATCGTGTTCTACTTCTCCTCTTTACTTCCATTTTATTTCCTTCTCTGGTTCTCTTTCCCTCTTCTTATTTTTCTGTCTCCTTGACGTATTTATTCTAAGCGTATTTGTTTCTTCTTTCTGTCTTCTGTGCGGTTATCTCTATTTTTTCTGTCATCCATATTTTTTTCTATATGTTATTCTTATTTGTCTTTTCTCTATTCTTTTCTTTATTTGCTCCTCTCTCTCTCTCTCTCTCTCTCTCTCTCTCTCTCTCTCTCTCTCTCTCTCTCTCTCTCTTTCTCTCTCTATCCATCTATCTATCTATCTATCTATTGCATTGGGGAGAGGAGCTAGTGGAATTTATTCTTAAGATTCTTAGAATCCCTGATGTTCTTGTTCTTCCTCCAGACTAGATTTTCTCATTAAGAGTCAGATTTTAGAGCCTCGATTTCCCAAGTTTTCGTGAAGATCATAACCCACTTTGGCGGAGACACCCCAGGTAATCTGTTCTTATTGCACTTATCTGTTCTAACTTAAAAACTTTGAAAAAAGCCGAAAATAAAAACATATAAAAAAATAATAATAAAAACCAAACACCTCTTACCAAAACAAAATTATTTCAGTCCTAAACGGCAGGCTATAGATCTATATAAAAAAAATAGAGCTTTTTTTTTTGTTTCGTTTTTTTTTTTTAATATTCTAGTTATTCTGCGCCTTTGACGGCGAAACAAACTTACCCAGTTGACCAATGCGGATTATTCCGAGAATGAGTTATAACTTTTTTCTCGCCATTTTTCATTATGATTTACCACGGAGTGCGAACTGGAGGTGACATGACTTAGTTACTCTGTCTTGATTGTTCACGTGTTGTTGTTACAGTATTATTTAGTAGGACTAAACAAGTTGAACAGTTTTGGCAGATTTAGTGGACGAGTTGTAATCCTTTAATTTTTACGATTTTACATAACATTATTTTCTTTTTCTTTGGGCGGCGAGCCAAAATGAGTAGCAGAGGGTGTTTCCTCTTTTTTTTTTTAGGGGAGGGGGTGGAATGGGAATAAAAATCTTATTTTCCCTTAACAACATCGGATAACCGGACAACTGTTCCCAAACATTGTTTTGTTCACAGTCGCGCACGAGCAAAATAATTGCTCTAAGATAAATCCTAAGCATGCAAGATTTAAGACAATAATAATATTATGCTGGAGATCTCTTCGACCAGTGAGGGTTAGTAGCGGAGCGACCTGTAAGTTGGAGTTTGATCCTAGCATCAGTTTCAAAATATAACTATTTTCGTTGGACTAGGACTGGGTGGTCAAATACAATTGAGAAAATATAAGCTTTTTCTCCCCTTCAGAATTAATTTTCTTCACTATAATTATCTGTGCATCATTGGCCATCTATTTTGCTGTACTCACTGCGTCCCAAAGATTTTTTTCTCTGTTCTTAGAACTAAAATTTATAATACAAAAACTCCCTAACTGACAAAAAACAAATTTGCGCTCCTGGTTAAAATCGGATTTGAGTTCAAAAGTCCAATAACTGACATCTACTGGACTCTTGCAAAGGAAACTACCAATGCTAAAATCCTGTAACTGACACTCACCGCAGCCTTCACCGTGAAAATATTATGGTTACATATTCCTGTAACTAATAAATCTGGTTCGTAAAACATTGACTTCGGAAATTAAATTGAGTGCAATATGTACAAATTGCGCCTTCGAGGATTGATTTACCACTATGATGGTATCTTTAAAATGGAAATTTTTTTTTTGTCCCTCCTGTAAAATTTTCAAAATGTCGTTTACAGGAGTCTTATATCAATGCGGAGATATCCACCAGCAACCTTTAATCTGCCTGGTCCATGCCTCTGACTTATTGCGCTCTAACCGCGGCTGTCCACACAAATGGTACCTCAGTAATTTCCAAAAGTCCTTGTTACTTTATTCAAATGCGGATCCAAAAAGGGTTGGGAATAATTATTAAATTGTAATCCTGAGGACTAGCGACAATTACTTTTCCTTTCATTTTGTTTATATCTTACTTTAACGTTCACTGCTTCGGTTTCTTTGAAGTAGCTTATTTCTGTGTTTTTATGTCTGTTGTTCTTAGTATTGTAATTGTTGATATGAGATAATTATTCTGAATACATGGATTTCATTGTTACCATAAGTATTATACATATTCAAAAAAACCCTGGTAGCAAAATGGGGAGAAACAAGGCGAAACGATGTTATTGTTATTTTAGTTGTTGTTGTTATTTTCTTCTATTTCTTCTTGCTTTTCTTGTCTTGTTCTTGTTCTTGTTGTCGGTGTTGTTATTGTTGTTGTTGTTGTTGTTGTTGTTGTTGTTGTTGTTGTTGTTGTTGTTGTTGTTGTTGTTCTTCTTCTTCTTCTTCTTCTTCTTCTTCTTCTTCTTCTTCTTAATATAATTTTAGTAATAGGCCCCTACTGTCATTTCACTTTGCTTTTTTCTTCTCTTAAATTTCTCTTAAATGCCTCCACTCTAGCTTAACGCTAATCAGGTGGACTCAAATTCGTTTTCTTTTTACTTTTGTTTTTTTGTTTTGTTTTTTTATTATTATGATTAATTTATTACCATAAAGTTGCTCTGGGAATAAACGCTTAAAGTCTCCTCAGTCACTTTGAAATTGAGCAGAATAAAATATTGCCAGGTATTATTATCCATCTATCTTCCATCTTTTCCTATATTTCCTGGATTTGTCATCAATTTTTTTTTTACATTGATATTGAAAATTTTAACTCCCTTCCCCCATGCACCCTCCCACTTGCCTCTCACCATCATGACAATCCATTCGGAATCTTCATCAAATCCGGAACTTGCCTTCACCGTTCTTAACGCCGGCATCAATTGAACTCCTCTACTTTATCAGTCTCCTAAGTCTGCCCTACAACACAAGCCGGTCCAGCAAACACCAAGCCTCAGACGCCACTGCGGTGTTTGCTGTCACTGGACGTGCCTCAGCCAATCAGAGGCCTCAGCTCGGTCGCGAGGGAGCTGTCGTCTGCCTGGAAGACACACCCCCCACCGTGACGTCAGCAGCAACCCTGTGCCGTGCTTTACCAGCATGCGGGAGACAGTACTGGCTGTTTGATCTTTAGCTGTAAACTCAACTCTCTTGAGCTACAGAAACACCACTCATATTTTAGCATCATCAGTAAAAATAATATTAAACTAAAGAAATACAAGTTTAAAAAAAATATATCAAAATGATATTTAATACTTCAAAAATCTCCTTCTCTTTCCGTGTAGAGCCATAAAAAGTGTCTGCATTTATTAAGTAAGCATTTATTTAGTTCTTGTTTCATGAAAGCTTCTACGACTGTCCTTTTGACACACTCTCTCTCCCCTACACCGCGCCTCGCTACTTCCATTTTTTCCCCCTGACTACCCAGAGGAAAATTCGTGAACTAAGAAAATAACAATCTTCATAACGTCAAGATTTATTTATGGTGAAAATGCCCCATATCTCTCTCTCTCTCTCTCTCTCTCTCTCTCTCTCTCTCTCTCTCTCTCTCTCTCTCTCTCTCTCTCTCTCTCTCTCTCCCTCCCTCTCTCTGTCTGTCTCTCTGTCTCTGTCTCTGTCTGTCTATCTGTCTGTCTGTCTGTCTGTCTGTCTGTCTGTCTGTCTGTCTGTCTGTCTCTTCCTCTGTCTCTGTCTCTATGTCTCTCTTTCTCTCTCTCTCTCTCTCTCTCTCTCTCTCTGAAAAAACTGAAAAAACTGAATTCGATCAGACACTCGACGAAAAGAAAAAATTGCACCCTTTGCTTTCATATCCCCCCCCCCCCCCACACCCCCGCCCCACTACCTACAAATAAATCCCCCCCTCCCCCTGTCGCCCTCGATGTCGGACAACACGACATACCCCTTGTGTCTCCTCTCTCTCTCCCAGGATCGCTGTGACTAGCAGGGCAGCAGCTCCACCGGCGCCACTGCCCGCTCCCTGATGATCCGCCGCCGCCGGTCCCGGAGAAACAGCGTAAAGTCTCGCGCCGTCACGTCTGTCCGCTCAATCAGCAGACGTCACGGTTCGTGTGCGGGTCTGGAGTAATCGCCTGCGCCAGATCTGGGATGTGGGTGTGACCGTCCGGTCCATTGATACTGGCTCATGTCTGTCCATCCGTGCCACGGCTCAACGACTTCACTGTGGTCACCTGCTGGAAGTGTTGCGCTTGGTCGGACACAAACACTCAACTTTGCCAGGATATCTGGATCCACAAAAAAAAAAAAGACTGTCGATCTATTTCAACCTATATGGTGATGAAGGTTTTAATCGGACCAATCTAAAAGTTTCTGGTAACTATGATTTTTTTTCTTTCTTTTTTTTTTTTTTTAGGCTTTTTTCTTTTGTGTAACTCATTGGAAAAAAGATGTCAAGAAAATAAAATCATCTACAAATTAATGTACGTTTATTTTTATTCTAAACATTAGGTTGTAAACAGAGCGTAGATAATTACATTATAATATTTTTTAGTTTTGTTTTGTTTACATTTATTTGGCCAGAGTATTCAGCTAAATAAATCTTCAAGGATTGCCGTGTGTTGCAAATGCTGAACTGAATAAAAAAAAATATGCTAATAAATGACTTTGTGAATGAATACTATGATTAGGGAGGCATAGAATCTAGGCCATACTCGACTCTGCTTCTCCTGCCTGTCCCGAATTTGACCCTGATAAACGACTTGTACAATCGACACGTCAGAAATGACAAGAAAATTTTAAAATTATAGACTATCTCACTCCTCAAAGTCATAATTAGGATTATATTCCACACCAGTTGCGCTGTTCAGAGTCTCCCCTGGAACTCTAAATCCAGCTCTGAAATGTATTTTGAACCCTTACACAACCATTTTTCCTTTAAAGCATTTTTAAGGAGCTGAGTATCAACGAATGTAATGCTACATGGTTTGCAAAAAAGATTTCCAACCTAGAACGTCAATTTATTATGAGAGTATTTCGTGTTCGACCTTTCGCATTTAAAATTAGCCAACGCCTTTTCGTTGTGTTAGAAAAAAAAATTTGTGTGGTTGAAGTTTATCAACTATTTGTGCTAATGATAAACATTATAATGCTCGCTGTAATCAGCTTATTTCCACAAGGAATAACGCATCTTTATAATTATGCTGCTTTTGTCTGAGCTAGAATAAGGGAATGGAATTTTTAATTTTGTGAGTATAGCGAGCTAGATAAAATTGTTGTTTCCAGGTGATCTTGATATGTTGTCTTCATAATTATTAAACAAGTGCCCAGTTAGGCAGGGAAGAACCGAAAACTGGGCCCCGGACTATCTCGCACGGTGAGGGGCTCGAACCCGCGCACATCGTGTTCACAGACTGCAGCAAAACTGAAGAAAATTGATCCAGAAAAAAAAAAGAGACTTGAAATAGAAATTTGTTTCTTTGGTTTAAACATGTAAAAAAGTGTATTTGAAGAAAGGCCACACATTCATTTTCATTAATTTAATACAGCGAAGTGAAATATTTTAGGTGGAATTATTATCTCCCTAAAAAGACTCGCCATTTTTTTTTTTTTTTTTGCCGTAGGAACAGACTGAATTACAGTCGCAAAATGTCAGGCCACATCTAAAAACTTAACGCAGGTACAGTCTCAACAACTTTTTCTTAAAAATAGTTTTTATTTTTGTCATTATAGGGTACAAATCAAAACTGTTTCTTGTGGGCTTTTTTTTTAACTAAAGAAAAAAAACAACAAAAAAATAATGAAAAACAAATGCAAAAACTGAACAAAGTAAACAATTTGTTTTATTTCTTGTTTCATTCTTGCTAGAGAAAACAAATCCTGCCTGCTTAAGACAAACTCGTTTTGTTCAAGATGTAACTAGCATTTTTATTTTATAAATACAAAGAAAGTAATCCGAATAATACTTATATCAAATTAAAAAAAATAGAATAGAGATAACAAGTAAAGAACACTGATGGCCGAGCAGGTATTTCCCTCTTAGACTGATAATGTAATGTTTGTCAAGAGAAAGCTTGGAATCTTTGTTTTCTTTTTAAATTTTAACGAATTATTTATCTACCGCCACAGAGTCTTAATTAATTCATTCTGCTTTAGATACCAGATTCAAAATAAGTAATCATCTTTTTGTCTTAAACCATGAACCATGTAAGTCCTTTACTTTAGATTTGTTGCAGTATTCATAAAAAGTTCATTTTAATAATAAAATGGACAGTCTTCATCCAACATTGTACTCAGCTTCTAACCCTAAAGTCTTTCTCTAGGTTTTACTCAACCTACGTAGTTATATACCGCTGTCGCGTATTTGGTATTAATCACACTTCATAGAGCAGCAAGGCGATGATAACACACAATAATTCATCGTACAAAAACAGTTTTAATCTCACAAGGGATTTAGCCTCATTTTCTAAAAAAATTCCGTTTCAACCAAACTCCTACTTGATCTGCCTTTTATTTCAATGACCATTATTCCTACGAACAAACTTAGTAAAAGTGACAATATTAGGCGAAACTGCAACTCTAGCATACACGCCAAGCTGCCTTTATTGTGTTACTAATTTATTACTACACCAGAATTTATTGAAGGAGGATAATCAAGTTCTGCATTTTCAGCATATTGTTTTATTAATAGTTTTAAACTGTTTGCAGCCTTTGGAAACGAATTCGATTAATCTTTTACAGGTTTAACAATTCAATGAAACTAAATTTGACAAACGCGTTTTTGTATGATATTAAATTAATGCCATAAATTGTATCAATTTTCATCCCCACTTGCCTGCTTGTCTATGTCTCTGTCTGTCTGTCTGTCTGTCTATCTGTCTGTCTATCTATCTATCTATCTGTCTATTCGCCTGTCTGTCTGTCTGTCTGTATGTCTCTCTCTCTCTCACACACACATAGACACACAGACATAATATATACTCTCTCTCTCTCTCTCTCTCTCTCTCTCTCTCTCTCTCTCTCTCTCTCTCTCTCTCTCACGTCACACACACATAGACACACAGACATAATATATATACTCTCTCTCTCTCTCTCTCTCTCTCTCTCTCTCTCTCTCTCTCTCTCTCGCTTGCCATCTCTAAAATAATCCCTTTCCCTTTTCTCTTTTTCTCTCTTTCTCTCCCCTTTCTCTCTCTCTGTCAGCGTTAGTCTTCTTCTATCTTATTACATCTTCCCCCCGGCTCTAAGTCCATTGTGCTTCTCAATTTTGCTCTTTTTGGGGCTCCATAGAAAACAAAAGTCCACTTTATTAGCACGACAGAGTTTGTCAGGCCCGCTAGTCTTGTGAAAATGTTTACCCCAGGCATTTAATGATTTGTGATTGCTAGTGTGAAATTTTTCATTCTTCGTGTTAATTGAAAATACCAAAATATTTTATTTTTACAGATGTTTTTTAATCATAAGAGGAATAAAAATAAAACATGCCATAATAAGGATTTCGGTTTTCCTTGTCCGTCACTTTTTATACTATTTTTGAGCACATTTTTTACTCGCACATATTCTTACGATATATTTACAAGTGAAAATCTAAAAGAAGGAATGGAAAAAAAATACTCCGATAACTATTTTTTTTTATTTTACTTGAAAATACCGGGTTAAAGAAAGATGAGATTCTGTAATTATAACCAGGGTGTGATAAACACCACATATCTTGACCCTATTTTAAAACATGCTGCTATAGAACGTTTGTAACTTCATAAATGAAACATCATAGGGGAAGGGGGTGAGGGGTAAATGTAAATTTTGAAATAAAAAGAAAAATTAAAATATAAGAAAAGAAAAGTAAGAAAATAATTATCATCACAAACTTTTCGTAAGCAACAAATTTTTGTTAGAAACCGCTTTTTGTAAGTCTCACAAGTTGTTAGTCATAACACAAGAAGATCAAACAGATTGAAGCTGGTTCTATGCTTGTTGTGTGCTGGCTTAGACATTAAATTGTTAGTGTGTGTGTGTTTATGATGAAAGGTTTGAATCTCGTTCCATCATCATCATCATAATAATAATAATAATAATAATAATAATAATAATAATAATAATAATAATAATAATAATAATAATAATAATAATCATGATGATGATGATGATGATGATGATGATGATGATGATGATAACAATAAACGTAATGAAGTTGCTCTCCATATCACCAAATTCTTTGATAAATGAAACAGATTTTAATCTCGCGAATAAATCTTATACCGTGAATCGCCACCTTTCTTAAACAAGTAGCCTTGTAAATAGATTATTTGTTTGGGCTTTTTATATATTACGAGTATATTTTGGTGTAACTAAAGGCGATGGTAATGAATACTAAATTATAGAATTGTATATAACGAGTATATTTTGGTGTAACTAAAGGCAATGGTAATGACTACTAAATTATAGAATTGTATATAACGAGTATATTTTGGTGTAACTAAAGGCAATGGTAATGACTACTAAATTATAGAATTGTATATTTGAAATAACCATCTTGCGTAGTGATGATAGCTTCAGAGAAATTTTTATAGAGGACATTTACACAGACGCCAGGTCTGGTCTATGAATCATTATCGTCTTCACAAATACACCAAATTTGGTCACTAAATTATTTTCCTTCTTACATAGACACACACCAGGACTTGTCTCTGAATTATTATCTACACATTGACACCAGGACTGGTCTATGGATGATTGTCCTATTCACACAGACACCGAATATCTGGTCTATGTATTATTATCCTCTTCACATAGACACCATTGCTGGTCTATGGATCATTATCCTCTTCGCATAGACACCACATATCTGGTCTATGAATTACTATTCTCTTCACATAGACACCGCATATCTGGTCTATGAATTATTATCCTCTTCACATAGACACCGCATATCTGGTCTATGAATTATTATCCTCTTCACATAGACACCGCATATCTGGTCTATGAATTATTATCCTCTTCACATAGACACCGCATAATAATTATCTGGTCTATGAATTACTATCCTCTTCACATAGACACCGCATATCTGGTCTATGAAATACTATCCTCTTCACAAAGACACCACATATCTGGTCTATGAATTTTTGTCCTCTTCACATAGACACCGCATATCTGGTCTATGAATTATTGTCCTCTTCACATAGACACCGCATATCTGGTCTATGAATTATTGTCCTCTTCACATAGACACCGCATATCTGGTCTATGAATTATTGTCCTCTTCACATAGACACGACGGCTGGTCTATGAATTATTGTCCTCTTCACATAGACACGACGGCTGGTCTATGAATTATTGTCCTCTTCACATAGACACTGCATATCTGGTCTATGAATTATTATCCTCTTCACATAGACACCGCATATCTGGCCTATGAATTATTGTCCTCTTCACATAGACACGACGGCTGGTCTATGAATTATTGTCCTCTTCACATAGACACCAGGATTGGTCTATGAATTATTATCCTCTTCACATAGACACCCAGATCTTATATTAAGAATCTTTTCATCATCATCTTGGCTTTTTCTGACGTTTACTGTGTCCATATTCTACAAGTTAGTGTTTTAATCGTTTTTGAATCTTTCCACCAAATAAAATCATTTTGGGTATTTTGAATATGTCTAGAAACTAATGTACTTTGTAGTTCGAACTTTTCAATAATTTTTTTTTATAAATAGAATAATATAAAATTGTTGTCGAAAAGGCCACGTTGAAAAACTTTTTTTGTACATAGATTTATCCATTCTCTTGGATGAACAACTTTGGTCTTCAGTAAAATATATATTTTAAACAAATTTCTACAGGTTCCAGAAAGTTGGAACTGTGTTATATTTTCTAAGTTAATACGCAAACCGCAGTTTGACCTTTAAAAAAAAAATGAACTGTTGGGAATTTAATTTGTTTACATACAGAATTATGTCAAACTTTCTCATTTTATTGAGATTTTAATTAATTTTCTTTCCTTTATCTTCAGGACTATTATAGTTTAAAGCTATCAGGGATATTAGCAGCAGATAGATAACCAATCGACTCATGCTCTATATGTGGCCTGCGGGAGAAGCAAGATATGACGTAAATATCGAAGGACACTGCACTGTGCTCTTTCAGAAGACAGCACATCTTGAGAGTGTGAAAATATTTCGTCCCCCCTCCAGTCCTAAAATACTTCAACACTTCCTCCCATACTTTTGGTAAGTATCAGTCTGATGTTGTGAAAACTATCAAACATGTTAAGGGAAAAGAAAAAAAAAAATAGAAAATAAAGTTGAAATTGATAATATGAATAATCATATTTCTGAAAAATATGATTATTCAGAAACCGTATAATTAGTTTTTGAAGTTCGTGTGCCGGTCGATTGTGAGCTTACAGCACGTGGCATCCAAAAGCGTCAACAAACAAAGGAATTCAGAGAAAAGACTCTCGCTGGAAGGAAAAACAGATAAAAAAATTACCAAACAAAACCCTTCTTTTCTTAGTTTGAATACTAAAAAATGGATACCAATGAAAACATCTTTCTTTCTCTGTTCAAAATAATGAAATGGAAACGACCCCCCCTCCCCAACTCACATACTTACTTTCCCGCCACGTGTCTCTCTCACCTCCTTATCCTCTTTTCCTCTTTTTTCCACATTTCTCATTCAACTCCTCTTCTTCGTTCCCCAAACCCCTCCGCTACAATCCTCCCCGAAATACCTTAGACCATAACTATACCTTCATAGCAATCCACTTCAGTTTTGATAAGGCCAATATCTCCACACTGCGGTCCCTTTTGATCTCGCTAGTGAGAAATTTTGTTTCATAGTTTGAAACCTTTTCAAAATGTTTGTTTGCATTACGGCATACTATTTCAGGGGGAAAATAACTTCCTTATTCGCTTAATTTCCCCACCTTCCGATTCCCAAAACTTTGCCTCGGTGATCTTAGACTCCACCGTCTGTATCGGAAATTCTTTACGCTCCAAGCGGTGATTCTCAACATCTTTTTGTTCGGCGGAACACAAAACAAAACAAAACAAACTTCTCACGCCTTTAAATCAAATCAATACTCTCTGACGCTCCTCCACACTTAATCTGAAGTACGTCTTTATCAACTCAACAAAGATGGCTGGAAAAGAATAAGATTTAAACGCTAGGAACCTTTCCCTCTCTCCCTCTCTCTCTCTCTCTATTCGACACCTCCATCGTCCCCGGACAAAACATAATAGACTTCACCGGTGCTCTCCCGAAAACTTTTATTTCCGAGAAAGTTGCCGAAACAAAACCCGGTGATCGCAATGTTTTTTTAAGCGCCTGGAGAGTAAGTTGTGGCGTGACGTCTGTTACTGGAGAGGCTTACCAGGTCGGGAGCTGCTGTTGTTGACAGCCGGCCACCCTTGAACTTGGGCACCTATCTGGATGGAGTTCATTGAGAAAACCTCTCTTGCTTTCGTTACGCAAGAGCAGTCCCTCGTGAACCTTGTGACAGAGGTAAATGGAAATGTGTAGAGTCATTGAGTTTACCTCGCGCCTCCCGATACCCAAAACACAGAAGTGAAAGGATCAGAAATAAGAAAAAAAAAAGAAAAAAAGAAAAAATTGCCCTTTGATTCATAGTTCACTCTTCTGGCTGTTTCGATGTTGTTGTTTTTTAAATGCTTATTATCCGTGACAAAACGAATTCAGAGTTTTGAACCCCGTCGGGCGTCATGTTAGATTTAAACTAAGAGCAGAATAATTTAGGTCATCAATAGGGGAAAAAATATGATGTCATCGTACTATTGGTTCTAAAAATCCAAGAGCAATTATAGAAATCAGACTATTATGATCTCTATAATCCAGCGCTCACTGAAGTGAGTTTTCCTGACTGCATACAATATTCAATAAGAGTAAGATTGTTCTAAGTCATCATTTATTTCACTACATATTTGACATTCTTGCTCTTTTATGCAATAAGCCATTTCTTGCTTAGAAGCTGTAACTAAACGCCGTTAAGGAGAATTGACGTCATGGCTGACATTTTTCCTAATTTCAAAATAATACTGGAGTTGTCCAGCTTGATCTTATGATTTATAGAGCCAATTTATTATTGATAAAAAGTAGAGTTAACCAGCCTCTGTCAGGCAATCAAATTTAAAGAAGGGAGCCGGTAATGCTCATTTATCATAAAAAAAAAATATTAAGGTTTCTCAATCGTTGATCAAATAATTAATGAGCTGAAAAAATGGCTAATAAACTGTACAGAGGAGAAATGATAAGATGAGACCCTACACCAACCCATCACCCAACCCTCGGATCAAATCAGCCATGGTTTATCTAGGCTGATAATTATCTAACAACAATAAAACTTTATCAGAGTAACTAAAACCTTCACTGGTTAAGACCTAAACAGGGTGGCAATTCCAACCAGCGTAAGACTCTCAAAAAAATAGATAAAAAGAATAAACCAGAAACGTTACGCACAGAGATCAACAGAGATCACTGTAAGGCGCGCGTAAGTGCTCGTGACCTTTGAGGAGGAGGGAGGGCGTGGAACCCGTACCAGAGCCTTCCTCAACCTCTCCACATCCTCCACAAAGATGAGGCACGCGACAGCTCCGGCTACCCGCTAATTTCCTAGCCTCTCCGCTAGTTACATCGAGTGCAAATATTTGCAGATGTCGCAGAAGGGAAAAGTCACCAAAGCAAGACGGTGCATTCACCGGCAAACCCGCTTCCTTACCTGCTCCAGCGCTCTCTCTCTCTCTCTCTCTCTCTCTCTCTCTCTCTCTCTCTCTCTCTCTCTCTCTCTCTCCTGGACCCCGCTGAGTGGTTCCCGCCAACCACAGAACGGAAAGTGTAAACAGACTGCCAGTAAAGGAATGGAGCTATTTTGTTTTGCAATTATCCAGACTTTACAACACGTTTCCTTTTTGTGTCGTTGTCAATAGACGGTGTCTCCCCCCACCCCCCACCCCCACCCCGCCCCCCACCCCGGTCGGTTACTTGTTTTGCAGTTCAAGGGACAACCTTCGAGAACCGCTGCGTGCCTATAGCAAGAAGATGTGGGATAACCAGAAGGAGGACTTTAAAGGGGGGGCAAAAGAGGCGAAAAGCGGAGGGGAGAGGAGGGGGGAGGAGGGAGGGACGTGGTGCCTTAACACAGAGAGATCTATCCAACCCCAAGCGTTTTTTGTATCGTATTGTTTCTTGTTATATTTTTTTTTTATTTTAAATTGTGCACGGCGCTTGGGGCAGCGCGAAATATCGGCACACCAGGAAATCATTTTAGCGAGTAGAGGAGAGAGAGAGGGTAGGGGAGACGGTCAATGAAAGAAGATTTTGTCCCCTCAAATTTTGTATTAGCCTATTTACTTTTATAAAGTGCTGCACGCCCAACTTCACATATTCTCGGAACGTGTCAGGCTCCATTCATCTCTATTTTCTGCTCCTCTCCTCTACAGCTTTTGGAAGCATTGTATCACACGGAACTGTTTCTTTTCTTCACTTTTTCATTGTAATCACAATTGTAATCACACACACCACTGGGGTTTTTTTTTGGTTCTTCCTCAAGCGACGCTATTATTCCGTATTGTTTTAATTTCCTACCTTTATTATTTCTATTGTTTTCTTAAGCTTAGACGGGCTTAGGCTATTCATTTAGAGTCGCGATATTCTCCATTACACGCGGTTTCTTAGGTAATTCTGTTTTCACGCTCGAGAAAATTTCAACCTCCCTTAGTCCCTTGTCTTTCTGAACTCCAAGATTAATATATAGATTTGTGAGGTTACACCTTCGGCAAAATTAGGTGAATGAGACAAAATGAAATTACAAATTTAATCAAGTCCAAAAAAAGAAAAAAAAAAGAAAATCTTAGTTTACTTTATAAAGAAATAAATTAACCCCTCATTTTTTTTTTTTTACTTTTACGCTCATTCAGGGCTAAGTACAGTTTTACAATCGTGCGGTAAGAACGGAAACTACACACTGTGTTGGACAGTGGCAAACCAAGTGGGAGGAGGCAGTGGTTTGTTGATTAACGGAAAGGGGGGGGTGGGGGGGGGGACAATTGGAAGGAACGTAGTGTGTGTCAATGAAGAGAGAAAGAGAAAAAGAGGGAAAGAGGAAGAAAGAAAGAGAAAGAGAGAGAGAGAGAGAGAGAGAGAGAGAGAGAGAGAGAGAGATTGAAAGAGAGATGGCGATGCACACAAATGGACAGAGAAAGAGATAAAGAGGTAAACAGGAAAAGTGGATTACTTGATTGTAAAATTTATCTCCCATGTGACTGTAATCTCACACATTTAATTAATTATGACCCCTTTTTTAAAATTCATTTTTGTAAGACATGAACCAAAAATTACACCAGGAATGGTTCAAACTTAACATAAAACAGATTTTAGACCTGTCTTATAATACCGACGAAGCTCAAAGCTCCATAATTGCCATACAAAAAAATATAAATACATAATTAAAAAAAAACACCTCTATCTCTGTCACTCTCTCTGCCTATCTCTCTCTTTCTGTCTCTCTCTGCCTCTCTCTATCTCTGTCCCTCTCTCTCTGCCTGTCTGTCTGTCTGTGTGTGTCTCTGCCTCTGTCTCTGTCTCTGTCTTTGTCTCCGTCTCTCTCTCCCTCCTTAATCTCCTCTCTGTGATATGATATCCTCCACCTCCTGTTCCTCTGTATTTATACCTAACGTTACCTTTGCCACACAAACCAAAATTATTCTCAACATTCCCTCCTCCTTATTTTATTTCTCCATGAGTATTTCCATTAATCGGAATAACAATGTCCCTAAGAGTTTTTTATTTATTTTTTAAAAATTTGATTTCATTTGAGTTCCAATAACCACAAACTGCTTGGCATTAAATTCCCTTAGCTCAGCTTGCCTCAGTTTCTAATATGAAATACCCCTAAAGCAATCATCTGGTGGTATTTCTCTGTGGTGGACAAAGTCCGGTTCGAAATTCTTCAAAATGTCCTGAAGGCTACGATAGACCAGTGTTGACAAACACCCACTTGGCTTTCTCCCTTTGTCCCAACTTTCACCGCTCCACTTTTCAAGTGTCCCAACTGGAAAATTTAGTCTCGTGTATTTTCTTAAAAATCACGGAAGCATGAAGACTTAGCGCTGGGAAACTGAAACGAAGTTGTCTGTTTTATTCATCTCTTGTGAACCTCTCGGAGATCTAATATTTACTATTTTCTATGTCCGCCAACTCCGTTAGGTTCAAACTTCTTGTTTACTGCCCTTGGTTCATCAAATATTTCTGACGATGTTTTTGTGTGTTTAACACAAGATGCTGTCTCATTTGTTCTTGACTTCTATAAATAATAGCGTATGGTGAACTGCCTGAATGCTTCACACACGAATTCCCATTGACAGAAAGAGAAAAGGTATATTAAACTACATGAATTAGGACGAAGACAGTGAAAAGAAGTAAAGTTTGAACCTGGTTCAACTAGAAGTTTAAAATCTCTTAAGTTTCCAGAAACTCTGATACTATGAATGGTTAACTTCACTCTCTCTCTCTCTCTCTCTCTCTCTCTCTCTCTCTCTCTCTCTCTCTCTCTCTCTCTCCCTCTCTCTTTCTTTGTCTCTCTCTCTCATAACCCCCCCTTCCCCCTCTCGCCCCCCTTTCCCCATGCTTCAGATTTGTATTAAACTTAAGCATGGATTAAAACAGAAAATATTCTCTTTCGACCTTGAATCGTGACGTATATCTTTTATCGTGAAACACATCCTACGTTGAGTTCTGAATGTAATGTGATATAGTTTAGAAAATTCCATCTTTTCCAATGTGTATCCGGTATTTTTTTTTTTATGTGTGAAATATAAAAGCTTTTTTACATTGATCACAGAAAAACTGCCAAAGGCCAAATGAAGACGTTTTCCATTAAGTGTTTTTTCCCCTTCTTTCGTCATTGTCTATTTTTCTATTTCAGTTGACCTGCTTCATCTACTCCTTCCGTACAAACACAAACACAAACACAAACACACACACACAAGCGCTATCTAAATTTACATCTTTTATTCTGCCCGTCTTTCACTGACCGTTATTATCTTTTCTTCTTTCTACCTTTCTCTCTGTGATTTTCTCTCTCTCTCTCTCTCTCTCTCTCTCTCTCTCTCTCTCTCTCTCTCTCTCTCTCTCTCTCTCTCTCTCTCTCTCTCTCTCTCTCTCTCTCTCTCTCTCTCTCTCTCTCTCTCTCTCTCTCTGGTTCTTTAGTAACTGTTATTTTTACGTTCTATAAGTATTCTGAAAAATCTCTCTCTTTCTCTCGCCGTAATTATTTATTGTCCGTAGGGTAAAAACTTTCGAACTATAAGTCATATTTTCTATTCTCTGATAAACACCCTAGAGTTATCCTTGCTTGGTTATGGTGGCCAAAATCATCCTCCAGTGGCTGCAAGACTATAGTTCAAAGTCTCCAGTCGGTAGAGCGTTAAAGGAACAATAAGAAGATACTGTGTTCGAATCCTGCCTTGGTTACCCGGTGTTAGATTTCGATCTCGTCTAACCAGAGTTATCCAAAAGCTTATAGCTAGATTTGGATCTCGTCTAACCAGAGTTATCCAAAAGCTTATGGCTAGATTTGGATCTCGTCTAACCAGAGTTATCCAAAAGCTTATAGCTAGATTTGGATCTCATCTAACCAGAGTTATCCAAAAGCTTATAGCTAGATTTGGATCTCGTCTAACCAGAGTTATCCAAAAGCTTATAGCTAGATTTGGATCTCGTCTAACCAGAGTTATCCAAAAGCTTATAGCTAGATTTGGATCTCGTCTAACCAGAGTTATCCAAAAGCTTATAGCTAGATTTGGATCTCGTCTAACCAGAGTTATCCAAAAGCTTATAGCTAGATTTGGATCTCGTCTAACCAGAGTTATCCAAAAGCTTACAGCTTGTGTGGTTGTAGATCTTTGAACCATAGTCATCAAAACACTTACCTGTTGTTGTTAGGGCTACGAAACACTGCTTTGCATATAAACCATTTCCAGAATTATAAATGTCTGATGGCTTGCAAAGTTGTTGGATCAGAGCCAAAAGGCAAACACTCTGGCAAAATAATGTCATTCATTCCATTTTTTTTCTTCCTTCCGTTTTTGAAATAAATTATGTGATCGAAGTGTGTAGAAGCTCGCAGATCTGCAACGATTTCTTTGGTTCATGAATACTGATGTTCTAATATTTTAATCTAGAAAACGTAAAATGAAAAAAAGTAATTAAAAAGATCCGGTTCTTCTGGGTAAATTAATTTCTAGACGACGCGAATGGTTATAACCTGTATTTTACTGCTTTTTTTTTTTTCGTTTAAAATTGAAACACCATCGACCTGTTTTTGTGGGGTTTTTTTTTTTTTTTTGGTCAATGGAAACTGCTCTCGGTCTATACATTGAAATGTCCGCTAAAATGTTTGAAATCAAAATTATTTTTTACAGTACAGCCAATTTTTCCACACCTTCAGGCGTGTGATTGTGACTACAAGGTTGTGTTAAAGCTTTAGACCTAATTCTGGGGGTCGAAGTGTTTCTCGTCACATTATTTTGGTGTTAATAAAATTATGTAGTCTGCACACCGTATGCAATCAATGTATAACTTTTGATTTGTTTCACAGTTATTCCAACGTATATAATCAGTGTATGGCTTTGGACTCGTTTCCCAGTTATTCCTGTTTTCTCGGTTGCAATGAGTCAATATATTCTCTCAGCTCCCGTCGGTTTGTAAGGAGAAGGTGACAACCACACTTCTCCTTCATTTTTCCT
>JAWDGP010000027.1:222500-225000 GCA_033675545.1 Elysia crispata | reverse complement strand
TGACCCGCCCGGCCGCGGGTTCAGACCCCCTTGTGAGTAGCCAGAGAAAAGAGCCTTTTTGGAGTGGACTGGGCGGAAGTTATTGTTGGAGAAGGGCATTGTGTGGGGAGGATGATGGGACGGGCCACTCAGCTGCCTGGAGATGTGTTTTCAAGTCAGATGTGAGGCCCTGTCGGGCTATCATGGTGGAGTTGTGGTCTACAGAGGACTGACAAGCTTCAGGTATACGGAATTGTTTCCTGGTGTCTTGGAGTGGCTGAGGATTTTGTTTTTTTGTTGATAGGTTGGTTGATGTACATGATGCACTGTGTATGATTGTTGATTGGGTTTGTATGCTTGTAATGGGAAGAGGTTAAGGGGGAAAAAAGGAGAATAAAGGTTTGATAGATAGGAAGATAAATTGACATGATAGATGGATTGATAGATTGCATGGTGATTAATTCGAACAATGGATTTAAGTGCTCAAACGCTGGAGCTTTTCGATAGTTGAAGATGATCTTACCTTAAATAGGTAGAGTGTTGAGTTGATAAAAAGATAGAAAGAGATAAAGAAACAAAGAGAGACAGAGAGTAAAAGGAAATAAAAATGTAGGTAATGAAAATTATGCAATTATTTATGTGTAGAGATATGAAGGAACATATAAAAACAGAGAAATATATCTAGATATGTAGAAAGAATTGGAAAAAAAATAATCAAGGAAGGAAGAAAATTAATAAAAAAAAAAGACATATTAAGATATAAGTAATATGAATTTTAGACAGATAATTATGGGATTTCGATAGACATATAGATAGATATACATACATAAAAAAATATACCGAGTAATATTGAGGTCACTTTAGAGAGAGAAAGATAGAGAGACAGATAAAGAGCCCCTCTTACAGACACGTTTAGAGACACATAAGATAATATGAGATGAGAAAAGAAGTAGTGCGAAATTCATCTCTGATTGATCATACTGCATTCTATTATGAAGATCCCAGCACTCTTAACATAGTAATTTTATTGATTAGGTGAGCAACAGACGGTTTTGTTTGCAGATGCTTTCTTCCGCAAACACGTTTCCTCTCATCTACCACATTATGGATGAGAGTTTTAAAGAGCTGTTGCTATTCCAAAATAATCAGAAGAATCTTAGTCATTGTGATCTCCTATATAGTAAATACTGGTTTTGTATTCTTTCGATTGATCATGTAGGATTTCACTCTCGATTCCATTGAAAGAAATGTTACTCATACCTGTGGTTATAGCCGGTGTGTCAGTCTTTGATAACACAGACATTATGACTGTTCAAAACGATGTTTTAACAAATATTTTTTCTAACCAATATCTCCCTAGCTAGATGTGAAGCAATTACCTCTTTTTGTTTTGCATGGAAGCCCTATCTCAACGTTGTGAATATTATGGTCCGTTCACATTAAGATTTTGTGAGAATTTTGTCTCCGGCAGTGAAGAATTGTTTTCCTGATACCATGGTTTCACGAGCATCTCCAAAAGATGCGGGTGGTTAGAGAAGTTCCGCCTAGATATCCACAGAGACTTTCTGTTAGAGTTCGACCAGTTTCAACGTTGGGTGAGTCTGGGGTCTCGTCTTCACGGTACCGACCTTGTTTGATAAAGAAAACCTCAGATCAACTTGTTGAGGATCAGTTTACAAGACAAGCAAGCAAATAAAATAATATGATTTTATTCAATAATTATGGTGAAGCTTATCTGTAAGCATAGGTGGGGTCAATAGTAGAAGCCGAAGTGATCGAATTTGGGCAAGGTTTGGTCTTACTTGATCACAAATGTTTCTTAGTGTATATAAACGTTACAGAGACTTAGGAAAATCATTCTCACCAAAGACCAAGTTAATAATCATAAAGGTTGGCTTTCAACCAAAGAAATTACTTTCCATTTTAATTCCTCCCCAAGTTGTTGTAAAGGTTTAGTGAAATAGATATAAAAAAAAATTACTTATTTGTTAAAATCTATTGACGTTTTGGTCTGCTTGTCATGAATTTGTCTCGAACTCATGCGCGCGCCTTACAATAATGGGTGCTCTGTATAAACCTACAATTTATTCTCTTTTTCCCAACTGGTTTATCATTACTTGTACAAAATTATCGGCCCATTTTTCACTGCCAGTCTGTAGGAAGTTAGCGTCATATTAAAAATACTTAAAGTAAGCTAAATCTCGAATGTTACGAGCTTTCCATTAAGGAATGACTTACACTGTTTATATAAAGTTATATCACAGCTGATATATAGCTCGAGGACCTCCAAACAGAGCAATGGAACTATATTGATTAGCCATCAGCTAATTTTTTTTTTTTTGATAATCAAAAAATTTTCAAATTCACTTTACTTCCACGCAATAACAAGGCACGTCTTGTAATAAGAAAGTTGATAGGGTGTAAAAGAAGTTTGATTTCTTTAAACTTCTTTTTTTAGTATTTCATCTGGAGTATTGTTGAAGCGATTTGTTTCTTTTGTTATACCACGACCCCCCCACAC
>JAWDGP010000027.1:207500-210000 GCA_033675545.1 Elysia crispata | reverse complement strand
ACTAACTATATATCCATGTGTCTACCTATCTACCTACCTGAATATCCCTCTCTATTCCTCTATCTATCTATCGTTCTATCATCTAGTTATATACCCATAACTTTGTATACCTAACTTTGTTTCCATGGATCTAGCTACTTATCTCTCTAACGAAGCATCTGTCTATCTATTTACCTTTCCACCACTGTTCTCCTATTTCTATCTTTTTTTTTCTCTTTTACTAACACTGTCTCTGTGTCTTTCCTTTTCTTTCAGACGAAAGGACTATCTTCATGTCTCTATAACTTATTATATATGAATACAGAAGTAACAATGTTTCATGTTTTACCCATATTTCAGTCAATCCATGGAATAAGATGAAGGGGGACAACCTACTTCTCTTGCGTTGATTACAATCATAACTACCAGCAACACGTTAGACCAACCAATCACCAAACCTTGAGGGAGCCTCAATGCCGTATTTAGAGTTTTGTGTGGAGCAACCGTTACCTTACAGTCCCCCGGAAATGAAGCAGCTGATGGCGTCACAAGAACACCTCGAACTTTGCCCTTTGGCTACAACTGCTGCCATGACTTTAACCTTGGCTCAGCTCCCAACATCCGGTTCAGCGTCAGCATCCGTGGCATGCGCAGAGAGCAGCCATCTGCTTTTATCCCCACCTTCTCCGTTCGAGTTTTGCTCTGGGGACGCACTTGAAGAAAATGACCTAAATCTTCAGAACTTGCAGTTTTTCACACAGCCTCCCAAACACCCCCACCACCATCTGGACTTCGACTACAGCCACGAGAGGGCTGCCACCAGTGGCTCCTTGACTTCTGGTCTCTCAGAGACTTTTCTCCGTTACCCCTCTACACCGCCATCTCATTCTATGGATCACAGCTTCCTGTGCCACAATCAACCTATCCTAGAGACTGGCACCAGCAGCTGTAGCGGCAGTCCATTGTCATCGTTTGATGATTGCTTTACGCCTACCTCAACCATCAGTTCCAGTATACACAACAAAACAACCAACAACAGTGTTCCAGCTAGCTGCGTGTTGTCTCCACAGTCCATGCTTCCGCGCCAGGTGCAACTACTGCCGCCTAGCACCTCGCCTCCAACGTCATCAGTGTCAGCACCAACGGTGCCACCAAGGCTGATATCAAAGAATCATCATAACTACAGCATCAGCCCGCTAGGCTCACAATATCACACTGCTCACAGCAAGCCAAGCAAGGGGAGACCAGGTTCTGGATCCACTACCACCAAAGCGAATACTAACAACTTCAACAACATCACCAGCGCCATCGGAAACTCGAAATCCTCAGGGGAAGGAACTGCCGCTAAGGAAAGTCTCGGCCACCTCTCGCGAGAGGAGCGACGCCGGCGGAGACGCGCGACGCAGAAATACCGCACGGCGCACGCCACGCGGGAGAGGATACGGGTGGAGGCGTTTAACGTGGCCTTCTCGGACCTGCGCAAGCTTCTGCCCACCTTACCTCCTGACAAGAAACTCTCCAAGATCGAGATTCTGCGCCTGGCCATCTGCTACATCTCCTACCTGAATGATGTGCTCGACCTCAGTTGAGCTGAGACTGGAAACTTCTTCCTGTCACAACCACCCTGATCTCATATGACATTTGTTAACACTGGCGTTGTAGTCATATATTGTTGTAGCTAAACCTTCAGTCGTCCATGGCTTTTGAAAACAGTTTTAGACTTTTCCGGTCTTGAAATAATTATTCTTGTCTTCCCGCTTGCCTAAAGACACTTTTTGTCAAGTGAAACATGGCAGAGACAAACTCTAAAACCCAAACTTACCACTGCAGTCGGTTTTTCTTCGATGATATAAAATTAAAAAAAAAAAACAACTAAAAACATCGAGATTATCACAGCTTCTCACCTCAGCTTCTCTTAGAATGTTGGAAATAAGAGATTTCTGCCAAAAGCTTTGAAACTCGAGTGTGCTTATAATGTAGGAGTCATAGACTAACGCTCAGGGTGTTATTGGTTAAGGGTAAGATAATCTTGGACTGTTGTGGGATTTATGTTATGCCTGCTTCGCCTTTAGTGTTAATGGGAGTTAGAGGTCGCCTCATTGCTAGAACAGAGCTTGCTCGAGAAGCAAAAAGTTTCATGCATTAGTGCGGATAAATGAAAATGGTAATGATAATAATAATAATAATAATAATAATAATAATAATAATAATAATAATAATAATAATAATAATAATAATAATAATAAGAAGAAGAAGAAGAAGAAGAAGAAGAAGAAGAAGAAGAAGAAGAAGAAGAAGAAGAAGAAGAAGAAGAAGAAGAAGAAGAAGAAGAAGAAGAAGAAGAAGAAGAAGAAGAAGAAGAAGAAGAAGAAGAAGAAGAAGAAGAAGAAGAAGAAGAAGAAGAAGAAGAAGAAGAAGAAGAAGAAGAAGAAGAAGAAGAAGAAGAAGAAGAAGAAGAAGAAGAAGAAGAAGAAGAAAAAGAAATTGTAAAAGTAATAAAAAAAAAGAAAAAAAGGATAAA
>JAWDGP010000027.1:150000-202500 GCA_033675545.1 Elysia crispata | reverse complement strand
ATCAGTGTTTATATTGAGCTTTGAATCAGTTCGCTTATGGTTTGTTAAGTTTGAGTCTTTGAAATCTTAATTGAGAGAGGGAGAGGGAGGGGGAAAGAGAGGGAGAGGGAGGGGGAAAGAGAGGGAGAGGAGAGGGAGGGGAGGGAGAGGAGAGGGGGGAGGGGGGGAGAGAGAGGAGGGAGAGAGAGAGAGGGAGAGAAGAGAGGGAGAAGAGAGAGGGAGAGAGAGAGGAGGGAGAGGAAGACGCCAATTGATGCGAGAGCGTTTTTCGTTGCTATGATTTTGAGTAATCAAGGTAAAATAACTTAGTATCCTTACCATAATGTCATCAGTGTTTATATTGAGGTTTGAATCAGTTCGCTTACGGTTTGTTAAGTTTCAGTCTTTGAAATCTTAATTGAGACTCTAGAGTTATGTTGTTTTCTTTTTTTTTTTTTTTACGTGGAACTTTCGCAGTAAGCAATCCTTTATCTCTTTTCTCTCTTTTTTTCTCTTTATTATCTTCCTGCCTGCCACTTTATCTCTCTTTGTCTTTCTCTATATCTATCTATCTACCATTTTTTTTCTCTCTTTTTCTTAGTCTCTCAATCTTTTCCTCTCTCTCTCTCTTTGTCTCTCAATCTTTTCTTCTTCCTCTCTCTGTCTATCTGTCTGTCTGTCTGTCTGCCTGTTTGTCTCTCTCTCTCTCTCTCTCTCTCTCTCTCTCTCTCTCTCTCTCTCTCTTTCTCTGTTTCTCAGCTTAGATGAACACAGGTCAGAACAAAATTACCTATTTGGGCAACACCCCGTAGAGACTTCTATACACTGGTTAAAATGCCTGAATGCTAGATGAAAAATAACTGAAAATTTTATGCACCTAGTTGCAAAAAATTATAACCCTCCCTAGGTATCTCTAGCTCTTGAAGCTACATGTACACGAATTACACAACAAACGTTTACAATTGTTTTCAGAACCATTTTTCCCCTCTCTTGCATTACAGCTTATCACTTTGTGTTTATTCGAAATGCAACTAAAACTTAAAAAATAAAAAAAAAATAAACAGCGAACGCAGTGCTATCACGTTTATGTCACGATCAGGTATATTTATTTGTTCTTTCACCAAAATTGTTGGTGCAAGCGGCTCTCCAGAACGATCAACACTGCTTTTTTGTCTTCTGGTAAGATAAATGATTATATGATCCTGACCTCGCTTTATTGTTTAAAAAAGAAACGCTTCATTCGAAAAGCCTGTAACGCTGTATTTCTAATTTGCATTTTATCACTAGTGTTAAACCAAGTACATAGTAGTAGCAGTAGCAGCAGCAGCAGAAGTAGTAGTAGTAGTAGTAGTAGTAGTAGTAGTAGTAGTAGTAGTAGTAGTAGTAGTAGTAGTAGTAGTAGTAGTTATGGTAGTAGTAAGCTTAGTAGTAGTAGCAGTAATAGTAGTAGTGGTAGTGACTTACTTGACTTAGGGCCTTCCGCGTCTCAGTCGTCCGACGGGGGCGCTTCGGCAGCTTTTCGGATTCTCGTCGACAGTTCTCTCCATTGCTGTCTGTTCTGGGCGATGCATCTTAGGTGTTCGAGGTCTTCCCTAGTTGTGAGTTGTAGTGTGTTTTCTTGTAGTCTTGATAGGTCTTTGTTGAGGACGACTGGTAGTGTTGTTAAAGGGCGGCCCCGAAACTTTTTTCCGTGTGTGGCGAAATAGCTGTTCATTGATTTATTAGCAGGTATTTCAATATTTCTTCTAAGTATGTGCCCGAAAAGGCGCCACCTGTTCTCAAGTATATAAATAGAAATGGGGTGTTCCTCGCACTTGTTGTAAAGAGATGAATTTGTGATTTTAACGGGGTATTTGATGTTGAGAACTTTCCTTAGCTGTTTACGATGAAATGCATTTAATTTTTCTTCTTCAGATTTTGTCAGTGCCCAGGTGCCGCAGTTGTAGACAAGTATTGATTTTACGAGCGACCTGTATAATTTCAGCTTGGTCTTTCTTTTAATCTTATCTCCTTTGATCCAGACATATAGAAGCTTTGTCAGTGCTGCATTGGATAGTCGTTTCCTCCTCTCAACGTCTTCTTCGTCGCCTATGAGAGTTCCAACTTTTTTGTATTTTTATACTCTGTTCCAGCTCTTGACAACGTTGTAAACTCTGTCTTATCTATATTGACCAGTAGATTGTATTTATGTAAGGTGTTTTGTACTTCTTCCGTATCGACGAAATTCAGACCAACAAAATCTACGTCGTCAGCGTATGCAATCTCTGTAGGTAGAGTCTTTTTCCAGTTCATTGGTCGGTCGTGGCAAGATGGTTCTTACTTCTTTCAGGGCATTCTCTAAATATACTGAAAACAATACGGGGCTAAGACTGTCTCCTTGCGGGAGTGCCTATGTTGCTCACAAAGGGTCTTTCCTTTGTTGCACCATTGATCCTAGTGTTAATGACTGTATCGCTTAAGAGAAAACGTATTATTCTCAGCTCATCTTCTTCAACTATGCGTTCTATTATATCAAGCAAAATTTGTCTATCTATTGTGTCGAAGGCTGCTGACATGTCAATCCCTGTGATTTTGATCTCGACATCCTCTTTCTTAGCCTTGGCTGCCAGCCATTTATGCGTCCATGCGACGTCGGACGTGCTTCTTTCAGGCCGAAAGCCACTTTGGCTGTGAGATAGATATTCTTCAATGTTCGGTCTTATTCTGTGAAGAGTTATGATTGAAAGAGCCTTTCTGATGGTGTTAAGTAGAGTAATAGGCCTTAAGTTTTTAGGTGGACCTTTCGGCTTGCCTGGTTTGGGTATTGCAATTAATTCTCCTGAGTTGATGTTGATTGTTTCGTGTTCTTCAAACACCCTGTTTAATATGTTTGCGATACTTTTATGTAGTAGTGATTGTTCCATATTTGAGGAGCTCTCCACTTATTTCGTCTCCTCCGGGAGCTCTGTTGTTTTTTAAACTTTCTAAGCTTTTTCTCACTTCCTCCGATGTGAATGGTTTATTCAGTTTCCTAGGTATGCCTTGAAACGATGCTATACTTGCTAGGTCTTTGTTTTGAAATTTTTCTTTAAAAAGTCCGCTACTATTTCTAAAGTTTGATTAGGATTGATGACGAGCTTTCTGACGAGTCTTCCACTTCGGATTTCATAATGTTTTGATTAAGCAGCTTGACTGCTTTGAACATAGCATTATCTGAGTTTACCTCATTTATCTTCTGTACTTTTTTCTCCGTTCTTCATTTCTTTGTTCAAGGATCGTTTTCCGAATCGTGTGTAGTACCTCGTATTTCTTTCATTTCTTAATTTTATCTTTCTTTCTTCGTTATCGGTGTTTTGAATTTGTAGCCTAAGGTCTTTTTGTCTGTTCGATAGCTCAGAAATAGTATCATTCGCGGTGCGTTTTTGTTTGTTACACGTATTTACTCCAGCACTTGCTTTGGCTGACTCTTTAATCGCCTGCTGTACGTTTGTCCATGAATCGCTCACTGTGCTGTTGTTGTTGTCTTGCTCAATTGTTGTCAGCCGCTCATTGAGACCTGTTTTATATTGGTCTAGGCACACTTTGCTGCTAGTTAGGTTGGCTAAGTTTATTTTTGGGGTCTTTGGTGTGTTCTTTTTTGTGCCAAGAGCTTGCCTTTTTCAAATTTAAAGGTTGATTTAACTAGGCGGTAGGTCGCTGTTTGTTAAGGTCCCCGCGTATGATCTTGCGTTCGTTAATAAATGTTTATGTCGCTTTTGACAAATTATGAAGTCAATTGCTGAATAGTAGTAGTAGTAGTAGTAGTAGTAGTAGTAGTAGTAATATGAGTAGTAGGAGTAGTAGGAGTAGCAGGAGTAGCAGCAGTAGTAGTAGTAGTAGTAGTAGTAGTAGTAGTAGTAGTAGTAGTAGTAGTAGTAGTAGTAGTAGTAGTAGTAGTAGTAGTAGTAGTAGTAGTAGTAGTAGGAGTAGTAGCAGAAGAAGTAGTAGTAGTAGCAGCAGCAGTAGTAATAGTAAGCTTAGTTGTTAAAGTAATAGTAGTAGTAGTAGTAGTTATAGTAGTGTAGTAGTAGTAGTAGTAGTAGTAGTAGTAGTAGTAGTAGTAGTAGTTATAGTAGTAGTAAGCTTAGAAGTTTTAGTAGTAGTAGTAGTAGTATGTGTAGTAGTAGTAGTAGTAGTAGTAGTAGTAGTAGTAGTAGTAGTAGTAGTAGTAGAAGTAATAATAGTAGCAGCAGCAGCAGCAGCAGCAACAGCAGTAGTAGTAGTAGTAGTAGTAGTAGTAGTAGTAGTAGAAGTAGTAGTAGTAGCAGCAGTGGTGAGCTTAGGAGATAAAGTAGTGGTAGTAGTAGTAGTAGTAGTAGTAGTAGTAGTAGTAGTAGTAGTAGTAGTAGTAGTAGTAGTAGTAGTAGTAGTAGTAGTAGTAGTAGTAGTAGTAGTAGTAGTAGTAGTAGTAGTAGTAGTAGTAGTAGTAGTAGTAGTAGTAGTAGTAGTAGTAGTAGTAGTAGTAGTAGTAGTAGTAGCGAGTCAGCAGCAGTGGTAGTTATCGTTTTCATTGGTGGTGTTGGTAATAGGCTTACATGTACTATTGCTAATAAATATAACAAGTAAAACGTACTCCCACTTTCTTACTCTCATAATATTAAGAAGGAAAACAAATTAAGTATATAAGTAACTAAAGTAAATGAATGATGAGAAAACACGAATGAAAGAAATAGACAATGGCTTAAGAATGGCAAGAAAAAGAGAGAGAGAGAGAGGGTGCACTAAATAGAAATAATGAAAACAAACGGGATGGAGAAATATACGAGAATCTGCGAGTAAACTACGGTACATTTACTTTAAGGAAAACAAATATTCTAATGTAAACTGTATTGTTTCTCCGCTATCGCCTTCAACTGTGTCTATGCCAATATTACTCATTCTTTCTGTAAACCCGTGTCTCGATAATTCTTTCTTCTATTTCTGTTTCTTCCTCTTCCACTCTTTCTCTCACGTGGAAAAACATCAAGAAGAAGAACAAAAACAACGACAACAACAATAACAACAAATCGAAAGCAACTACAAAATCTGGACCATCTGAATAGTCATTTAAAAGTAGAATTATTTTAACTTGCCTATTTCTTCTCCCCCCCCCCCTCTCTCTCTCTCTCTCTCTCTCTCTCTCTCTCTCTCTCTCTCTCTCTCTCTCTCTCTCTCGCTGTTTTTCTCAGATTAACGAAATAAAAAGTGAAGGCAAAAAGGGGGTTCGCTTTGAGGTCTGAGGTTTTTTTTTATGATTACTTTATAAAAGTCTTAAGTAACTATGAAATGGTTTTAGTAGTTTTAATATTTAAATATCAATATCTTTGACAAACCGAATTCTATTTTACACTACGCGGTAAGTAGTTGAACTTGATAGTGACGACCATGCAAGAGGCAGTCGAGGTGAGAAGGAAAAATAAAAAAACCCACCCAGGCGTGTTGACAACGTGAACAACTTCACTTAGTCTTGTTGATACGAGAGACAATCAATTCAAATCATTCAGTTATGGCAAAGAGTTACGTATCTTAAAACGCATACAACATAGAATCGCGGTTTGAACTGATTTATGCAAAAAATAATGAAAGATTAATTTATTTATGTATCAAGACAGAGAAATTGGTTTTTATTCAATTAATACTCCGTTAAAAGTGTTGTCTACAGTTAAATTTAACCGGCGTCAGCTTTTTAAAATAGATATAGAATAACAAAATAGTAATAATATGCGTCACAAGTAAACCGCATGAAGAAAGTATATCATTGATTACTTATACGAATCTCGGGAGATTGAACTTTACTTGGCAAGCTATCTTCGCCAGGAGCTAGCTTCGAGCCCTCACGGTGTTAAGACCCGTAAAACGGTCACAGGTCCACATACTGTGACGACATGCTCCAGTCGTCATGTATGCTTTGGATCTTAGTGTGGTGACTCCCACAGAACACCGAGATGCGCACTGCTCTTGTGTGCATCAACTTGGGCAGAGAGAGAGAGGGAGGGGAGAGCGAGAGAGGGAGGGGAGAGCGAGAGAGGGAGGGGAGAGCGAGAGAGGGAGAGTGAGAGGGCGAAAGAGAGGGGAGGGGGAGAGAGGGGGGGAGAGGGAGAGGGCGAGAGAGAGGGCGAGAGAGAGGGGGAGAGGGGGGAGGGAGAGAGGGGGGCGAGGGCGAGGGGAGAGAGAGGGAGGGGCAGAGAGAGAGAGGGGCGGAGAGAGAGGGAGCGAGGGAGGGAGGGAGGGAGGGAGAGAGGGAAGGGGAGAGAGGGATACAAAGAGGGGGAGGAACGGAGGGAGAGAGAGGGGGGAGAGAGAGGGGGAGAGAGGGGGGAGGGACGGAGGGGGAGAGAGAGAGAGGGCGAGGGAGAGGGGGTGGGGGGCGAGGTAAGGGGTAGAGAGTGAAAGAAACGTAACTGGAAAGATTGGACAAAAGATAACAATGGGTCTATGCTTTTTGCGGACGAGGTATATCAAACAATGTTCAAAACAATTCCTCCAACTTAAAAAAAGCTGCGGGATGGAAATCATCATTTCCTTTTCAAACCAACCGTTATTCAATCGCAGTTCCTAAAAATCAGGTAACTTTGCCACAGTTTAAGATATCTGCCTCTTGTAAAATGACATAGGGAAAAAAATATTAAGAAAAAAAATCTTTTCTCGTATGAACAATAACCTTTTCACGCAGACTTATTCTATTCATTTTCCCCCTGTTGCAGCATTACTAAAACAAAAGGGGTAAAATTACGACGGTCTTTCACCAGAATGATTGCTTAATGACTTTTTAATGTCCACTTTTAAGCCTTGTAATTCTTCTCAGGATACATACAGGATGTAGATAAAAATGTCGAAGGCAAACACAAACTGACTGATGTGCTGCTTCAAACAGCTTCCAGGAGAGGATTCAACTCGAACAGCTAGCTATGATGCGCTGCATCGATTAGTGGTCGAAATTGTACAATATTACCTCCATGTTTTTTTTTGTTTTGTTTTTTTAATCAAGAGGTGCGTGTGTGGGGGGAGGGGGGGGGAGGGAGGGAGGGAATGAATAAACGAATAATTTGTAGATGATAAGTTTGCAGTGTGTTGGCGCATCTCGCTCTACAGTCTGAAGAGGCTCGTGACATATTTTCAGTCAGGTGAAAACTTCGTCATGTTTATTATTAAAATTATTCTTAGTTTGGATGACTCAGACCGTAATCAGCATGAAACGAGTATACTCTATGTCAGCGTTACACGTGCTAGCATAAATATAAAATTTGGAACACTTTTGGCACAAAGATGACTTTCTATGGGAAATAAATGGATTAAGTTAAGTTTGACTTTTTTATTTTCTATTTATTCTATTTTCATAGGCAAGGAATATAATTTTCCAAAGAGTTACGCTGAGCCCTGCTGGACAGTCTCTCAAGCACGTTTATCCTAAACATAGCAATGGTGACAGTATGGTCTTCCTCACCCTGGCACAGAGGGCCACTAACAAATCCTTTCCATCTTTCCCTATCACTAACCTGTTTCTCCCCTTCTGTTCATGTCCTTCCCTTTCTGATCATGTCGTCTCTCCTGGCTCCTCTCCAAGTTCCTGGTGATCTCCCCTTGGATCTTCTGCCTGCAGGATTCTAATCCAGGGCAAATTTTGAGATGTTTTTGTCTGACTTTCTGAGAGTGTGACCAACATATTTCTAAAGTCTCGTTTCCACTTCACCCACAACCGGCAGCTTCTCTGTTCTTCTACAGACCTCCTAATTTCTGACCTTATCCGCCCATCTTATCCTATTGAGCTTGCGTATACAAGACAAGAAAAAAAAATTGACTTTCTCTCGCACTTCTCGATTCAACAAGAGTGAACAAGTTAAACTAGAGCTCGGTGAAAGCTTTCAGTTAGTATTCGAATACTAGTTTAATCTTCCTTTTCAAAATCATTCTAATGTTACATTTGTGACAAGATATTTTCTCAATTCTTCTCAGCCCGAGTGTCCCCTGGCTCAGCAGTGGCTGCCTGTAGGTTGACCTACGGTTGTAAACTCTGGCAGGTTGCTGACTGGCCGTAGATGAGGAGCTCAAACAAGGTGACGATGAGTCCTTTACTGGTCCTACAGTCCGCGTTGGTGGTAAACAGCTCGCCAGAGGAAGGGCCCGACAGAGTTGTAAATATTGCACCTCCTGAGGGGAAATACAATGCCGTTTTGACAGATATTACTGATTCATGTCCGTCTGAATAGGTTAATAGAGCTTCCTCTTTAGCCGGAACTATAACCAGATAAACAGGGAAAAGGATGAAACTTGGATAGACGAAGCTAGACCTAAGGGCTAAACAGGGAAAGGATGAAACTTGGATAGACGAAGCTAGGCCTAAGGGCTAAACAGGGAAAGAAAGAAAACAAAGATAGAGACAGCTCAAGTTGTAAACATTAGCCCCCCAGTGTCATTTTATACGATGTTACTAACTCGTCTATCTATGTATGTGTATCTAAATAGGTTAATAGCGGAAATCATATCCAGCTAAACAGCGAAAGCAAGAAAACAGCTATAGAGACTGCTCAAGTTGTAATTTCATGCTTCGTAGTTTGAACTTACAGTAGTGTTGATGAACCTCTTAGGGCGAACCTTTTGGTTTTTTTCTTTTTAATTAATACTGAGTTTCTCTAACATCTGAAGTGATGTAGGTTTTACAGCCTTGGTTTCGGGATCTAGCAATCTTATCAATAACCAAAATAGTCCAAATTATAAACAATTTTATTTCCATAAAAGCGCACATAATCTATATCAGATGTCTGCTCAAAAAGGTAAATAAGAATAGAAGATAAAAACAGAAATTAAACGTTAAAGATGGCCCCTTAGGTAAGCATCGCCCATTGAAAGCAATCTTTTTCTCAGACCGTATAACATTTCCCTTCACTCAGAACAGTGCGAAATTTTCAGTGTCTTTTGCCTGGGCTAGGAAAAGCTACATGGATGCTTTAGGAAAGGTTAATTTTTCTTGATAAGGCAGACAATAAAAAAAAAAGCACTGTAAATGTTTGCTCTGGACAAGCATTCCTACAATCAGTCTAATGTCAATGCGAACGTGTGCAATGAAATAAAAAAAAAGTTACTGACAAAAAAAAAAAACAAAAACCACCAGCAACACAAAATAATATCTAAGTCACCATTCTGAACCAAAGGTTAACTCATCCTATCTTGTCGGTTAAACTCCTGTGGATTAAAAAAAAACCAAACAAACAAAAAAACTTGAAAAAAAACTTGCCTGGGGTACACAGCAATGATGTCCGGTCAAAGATGATACTTTTACAATCCTGAAGATATCTGAAATGAAATAAAAAAGAAAACTATTGTGTGTTAGGATAATGTTCTTGTTTTGATGCTTCTAAAACTGTTTTTGACAAAGTAAAGACAAGAAAATTATGTAATACTTAATCTAAGAACCTTTTTACTGACTTTTAATTTTACATCATTATTATCGTTGAAATTCTTCCTACAACCCTTCCCCCCAAAAAAAAAAACAAAAAAAAAACCTCTTATTGTTTGATTGTTCTCTGCATGTTAAATTACCTCGATAAACACCTAGCAGCACAATTTAGTAAAGATGGGGTGGTCCAGGGTGGTCCTAACTCTGTGGTTCCGAAACCTGCACCAGATACCTTCCTTAGCACAGTACTCATCTCAAGTCCCTGACCAAGATGTGCCGCTTGCACAGCTGTTGATGATAAGAGAGAGAGAGAGAGAGAGAGAGAGAGAGAGAGAGAGAGAGAGAGAGAGAGAGAGAGAGAGAGAGAGAGATACATAAATAGATAAATAGAAAGATAAATAAATGGAGAGAGAAAGAGAGAGAGATAGAGAGAGAGATAAATAAATAGATAGATAGAAAGATAAATAGATGGAGAGAGAAAGAAAGAAAGAGAGAGAGAGAGAGAGAGAGAGAGAGAGAGAGAGAGAGAGAGAGAGAGAGAGAGAGAGAAATAGTTGCTGATTGCATATGACATTTGTCTAAAACAGTACATCCATATCTAGTTAATATGAATAACTGAATAAATTATATGGTACAACAGGCAGGTCTGTACTGTTATATTTGATATATTTTAGAAAGACAGAAAAAGTTATTCATACTCAAAATACAGCAAAGAAAAGAAACTATAGTGTGTAAAAAGCTACAGAGTCTGAAATGAAATAATATTGCATATCCCTAATCCCACCAAAAAAAAAAAAAAAGAAAAAAAGCAAAAAACCAAAAAAAAACAACAAAAAAACAAAAACAAAACCAAAAAAAAAATCCGCCAAAAAAGTCAACCCAACAAAAACAAGAAAAAACATCAACAACAAAAAAGTTCTCAAAGAAGGAAGATAACAGTTGTAATATTTGAATTCATACAACGTTAAAAGCAAAAAAAAAAAAAAAAGGTAAGATGTTAATGATGATAATACCAATAACAACATCAAGATACAGTACAAACAATATTACTTCTACTACTACTACTACTACTACTACTACTACTACTACTACTACTACTACTACTACTACTACTACTACTACTACTACTACTACTACTACTACTACTACTACTACTACTAGTACTACTACTACTACTACTACTACTACTACTACTACTACTACTACTACTACTACTACTACTACTACTACGACGACGACTACTACTACTACTACGACTACTACTACTACTAATACTACTACTACTACTACTTCTACTACTTCTTTTACTACTACTACTACTACTACTATTGCTATTAGAGAACTTTTTTTATAATAATAGCAATATAAATCAGATGAAAAAGAGAAGGAGACGTAGATGAAGAAGAAGAGGGAACAACAAGGACTAGAAAAAAATAATAAAAGAAAACTAATAAAACTAGAATAACTCTTTTTTAAAGTGATAGTCATAATGGTAATAAAAATTTTTCACCTTTAAATAATTGGTGTTTTCTACAAATGTAATTCTGAGTTGTTGTTTTTTCTTCTTTTTAGAGTAATTACAAGCATAATGCTTACTTCACAAAAAATTAAATTTGCATTTTTTTCTTTTTCTTTTTGCCAAACCGATCTGAGACTGAACATTTTAAAACAAGTGAAAGAATGAGGAATCTCATACTTACCTAAAATTATCAACAGTAACCAGGGCTGCGGCATTTTCACGCACATTTTGCTACTACTGTCAATTGTTTTTTTTTTTAATCAGTTATTAAATTAATTTTCTCCTTCAAACTTTTCAGTGCGAAATTTTGTCATCCAGACATTTTCACATTTCACCGAGAATGGTCGGCAGTGATCACAAGAATCAATGTCACAGCGATTTTATCCCCTTTCGACTCTGTTTATATTGAAAAGTTCTTACTGCTCTGACACTAACTTAGTAAAATTTTTCGAGTATGAAAGCAATTTTTTTTTCATTTAGTTCACAACGACATGAAATTTCTCAGGAAAATTTTGAGGGCTTTTTTCAGATCCACGTCCTCACAAATTACAACTCATTTGGTGCTGAGAAGTGCAAAAAAAAAAAGTGAGATAAACTTTGTTTTCTAAATGTGTAGAGATTTTTTTTATGAACTCTTTCACATGGAATTCCTCGATAGTAAATGCCTCTAAGTTATAGAAACAACGCATTACAAGCCAATTCCATTGCCGAGAATACTGAACAAAAAGCCCATTCGACATGAATGATTTTCCTGTCCTATACCAGGCTGGTTCCAAATCTGTTATAAACTCATCATTAACTGTGGAGTCCATAACGGAAAATCCAGGTCTGTGTTATTGATTCCAGCCACCTGTCCAACAAAGGCCGGACCATGGCGTACTTTCTTTTGGTTAATAGAAAACAAGATTATTATTTTTATTATTATATCAAAGAACAAGAACGGCCTGTCTTGATACCCAGACCTTGATCAATATCCACTGATAACACTGTTGTGAAACTGTTCAAAAGGAAATTTTCTTTATCTGCCGCTTTTGGCATTGGTCATTCCATATTAATATTTTATAGCACACATTTCTCACATCTAATTCTTTTTTGTGATTTAAGAGTTTTCTAGTACAGTCGAACCAATGGATTGTGTCGTATTAGGCGAGTTCTTGTTTTGTTAACTGTGTACATATTCATTTATTTCTCCTATTTCGCCATCCCCTGGTTGACTTCTCTATTGCTTCTTTTATCTCTCTAAACACATCTATGTCTGTAGGTCTCTGGTTTTGCTGTTTTTATTTTCTTTCGACTCTTTCTGCCTATCTGTCTGTCTGTCTGACTCTGTCTCTGTCTAACTGTCTACCTGTCTGACTGTCTGTCGCTTGCTCGCTCTCTCTCTCTCTCTCTCTCTCTCTCTCTCTCTCTCTCTCTCTCTCTCTCTCTCTCTCTCTCTCTCTCTCTCTCTCTCTCTCTCTCTCTCTCTCTCTCTCTCTCTCTCTCTCTCTCTCTCTCTCTCTCTCTCTCTCTCTCTCTCTTTAGTCTATTTTCCAGTCAGAATCATTTCTTTCTCTTGTCTCTTCGCTCTTCGATTCCTAAACAATTCTTTTATTTCCCTGTCTCTGCACACCTCTTTTTTTTCTCTCTTTCCCACCACCTGCTTAGCAATCTTTCGGGTCTCTGAAAGTAGGACTTTAGCTTTTGGCTGTTATCTTTCTACTCTAACAAGAGAGAAAGGTGGTATGCACAAATAGTTTTATCAATAATGATCAGTTTCAGGGGTTTGATAGTGTCGAAAATTTATCTCGGAGATTTGAAAATCTGCGCACAGAATATTTAAATTATTACATGCCTTTGATATGATTAATACATTTTTTCAATTATTTAAGAAATTTTCGGTCACAAAGTTATGAAACCATTAAAATCTGTTGACAGATTCAATAACTTACATCGCAAAATAAATCATATACCAAAATGAAGCAGGTTAAACCATATAAGTTAGCCATCGATAGAAGTGAGTATCAGAGACTAAGTTTGTTGGACAAAAGAAAAAAAACCTGTGGATATTATAAAAGTTATAATTATTAAAAACTAGGTTAAGCACATTCAATCCTCGTCTTTCTAATCTTCTTGAAGGCTACTGAATTGTATAGAAAAAAATACAAGGTAGACTTATGTGGCATTCAAAATTTTAAATGTTTTATTTATCATGGTTTTTATGAATATAAAAAGAAAAGAAGTTGGTCAAACAACGATGGAGGCCGGGACAGACCGAGCTAGACCTAAGGATCTCAAGACCCAGTGACTATAAATAAAGAAATAAAATAGCATAGAAAAATCAACCACAAACCTAGTTTGTTGGAGTCCTAAACACAACTTCAATGTTTAAACCCTAGTCTAGTTTTGCGCTGAACATCACTGTAAAACGAAATAAATAGTGCAGAAAAATCAACCGCAAACATAAATCTAACTCAAGACCAAAAAATTAGAAGAAACGAGGTTTGTGGTTGATTTTTCTATGCTATGATTGCTGCGATTTTATTTCCGCGTGCTTGTAGTTTAAAAATTAGTTTTTTGATGAATCGTAGTTCTTCGATTACGTGTTAATCAAAACATTCTCTTTTATTCTTAATTGAAAAGACGCTCTAAACAGTTTAAGTGTTTGAAAAAAACTTGTCATAAAATAAGTGAAAAATCGTCAAGGTAATTCTGAAAATAATAATAATAAGGAGAAGAAGAAGAAGAAGAAGAAAAAGAAGAAGAAGAAGAAGAAGAAGAAGAAGAAGAAGAAGAAGAAGAAGAAGAAGAAGAAGAAGAAGAAGAAGAAGAAGAAGAAGAAGAAGAAGAAGAAGAAGAAGAAGAAGAAGAAGAAGAAGAAGAAGAAGAAGAAGAAGAAGAAGAAGAAGAAGAAGAAGAAGAAGAAGAAGAATGACAATACTAATTGAGATAATAAGTACGTGCATGATAAATCATATTACATTCTATTTAACCAATTACGACCTATTGACGATGATAATAACGATGACGTTTTTGATGACGACTATCTTGATCCACTCAGTTCCACGCCACTGTAACAAAAACTACCAGAGCTGCTCGAGATCGAACTGTTTTGCTCACCGCTTTATTATGTTCGTGCACCAATCTCCGGGTCTAAGCCTCTTTTGTCTGGGCCTCACAGGGTTTACGTTTAGCTGTGACCGCTCGGGGCTGCACGGGTCCTCTACAGATGCTCGCTATGACGAGCTGGCACGCGACATGTCTCCCACGAAACGTTCCGTTACACGTGCCCAGACTTGGAAATAGATGGAGATCTAGGGCTCCAGATACAGGACCGCGCCCAACATTAGCTGCTCGCGCTGGTCTTGTTTTCCAGCGAGTTAGATTGGGTTATTTTCCAGGTGGGTTGCCGTAGATGAATATTGGAGAAGAGGGAGAATTGGGAAACTGAACGACTTTTGACGTAGAGGCTGAAGGCCAGAAACTTTTATATCAATCCTTAAATTTCTTTACGTGAAGATTAATCTATTTTCAATACAAACGTATTAATCGTTGTTTCGTAAAATGAAGATTGAAAAATAGCTGAGAGATTAATGTTCAAACAATGCCTCATCCCTAGAGATTGATTGGTTATACAGGAGCATCGATTCCTTGCAGCAAAAGAAAATCGCAAAATAGGCTTAAGTGGAGAGTTCAGATTTCAGGTTATATTGAATATAAAAATTGAATAAGTTTTATTAGAAACCAAAAACTTTTTCATCTCCTATTCGTGGATTTGAAGACTGTCGACATAATCAGTTTAAACACTAGGGTGAATTGAAACTGTGATAAAAAAAAATTATAAATAGAAATTATTAGCAAAGTACATACTTCTATCTTTGGCAGAAAGACTTGAAGGTTTGTTGGACTTTGAATTCATATATTTATTTTCAGTTCTTGAGTCTTTTAACTACTCATAAGTCATAGTATAAAGCCGGGCAATAACTGACACTGCTTCAGTTAAGTACGGTTATGAAACGCTTGAGTTCTTCCCCTTTAATTACAACTTAATCCTATCAGAGGTACGTCGTCTCTTGTAATCAAAGGGAGAGAATCAGATTCCCAGGTATTCTATAAATCAAAGTTAAGACTCGTGTCAAATAAGATCCCATTATAGCACTGCCCTGTAAGGTGACCTGTGTTTCTGTACTGGTCTGAATCCGGTATGTTGCAATAGTTCATTTACTGATCCCCTTTACAACTTGATCAGTAGGAAGTGAAGGTGGTTCAACTTGCTTGGATTTGATATACGGGTATGGACCCATATAAAGATTATAAACATAGATGGATAGATCATTCTTTAATAGTTTTTCGTCTTTAAAATTTTTCAAAGGTTTTTATATAGAAATGGTGGTTTTTCCATCAAGGCAACCACATGGCTTATCAGTTGTGACCAATCGCAGCCATCAAGTGAATCATTCGGGCATCAAACCCGAGACCTTCCTTTGCCGGCCCAATACTCTATAAAGAAAATATAGAGTTGACGAGGCAGAGCTCAGGGAGAAACGAAACATGAGAAGAGGGGGGGGGGGGGGAGAGAGAGAGAGAGAGAGAGAGAGAGAGAGAGAGAGAGAGAGAGAGAGAGAGAGAGAGAGAGAGAGGGGGAGAGAGAGAGAGAGAGAGAGAGAGAGAGAGGGAGAGAGAGAGATTGAGAGAGAGAGACCACAATCATGAGTCTGTGATTGTTACAGAGGTCTATCGCACAGAGTAGAAGAATGGCAGTGTCAGTCAATTATAATGATATTAAGAGTTTGAATAGACAGAAGAAACTATGAATGACTAGAAAGGGACAAAAAAAATTAGGAAAGATAGAAAGGAAAAGAGTAAAGACGAAGAGTAAAGACGAAGAGGCAGAAATCCTATATACATATATAATATATATATAAATATATATGTATATATATATATATATATATATTAGTAGATTCGGCAGGTTGTTCGCCTAAGGCTCGAAATCGGCTAAACTAAATCTTATGAACTTTTCAAAGAACCTAGATCTAACTAAATGCTATGCTTACCAGGTCCCGTTTTTTTATTGATTTGTATTTTAGTAAAATCATTATAATTAAAAATAAGTTGGTTCGCTATTGGATTTTCCGACATGGTTTTTATATCATCGGTAGGCCTATTCAGTTGGTTCTCTTCGTTGTCCGTCGTCAAATCCAATCCAAGTTTTTAAGACGTCATATCGCTTAAAATAAATTATAAATGGCGTGACTACCAATGCATTCTATCGAGCAATCTATCCACATCGAGATCTATAATTTAGAATCTAGATCTCGACCTAACTGATTTTAGATATTATCAGCAACACGAGTTTGTATTGGACGAAATTTTCCAAGCATGAGTTAAGGTCAAGTTGATCTAAATCTAGATCTATCAACAAACATTTACACCATCTACATTGACCCACTTAACAGCACTTTATTAGGATTAAAGCTTACCAGGATGTCCCGAAAACGTATCTTTGAGGCTTATTACAAACATGAGAATTCATATGCAAAATGACCAGGATGCTGCATCATTCTCCAAACTACTGCTGAATGTCGGAGATGGTAAAGCCCAAATAGTATCAGAGCCAGACAACATTCGTACACATGAGCTCGGCCATGTTTCAGATTCACTTAACGAGCTTATAGCAAAACTGTTTCTTGACTTTACAGGAAACATTTGAGATTCTGAATGGCTTTCTCAAAGAGCCATCGTCGCGCCATTGAATGATACGATGTGTCGTGTTAATGACAGGTTCATTTCCATGATGTCTGCTCCAGCCCAAACATATTGTTCAGTAAACTCTATCATCACTGAAGAAGATGCCATCCACTACCCTGTTGAATTCCTCAAGTCAATTGAAATTTCTGGCCTGCCTCCACATATACTGACTGTCAAATGTGGAATGCCTGTGATGGTGCTTCGTGCAATAAATCCACCGAAACTCATGAACGGAACCAGGTGTGTGGTCACAAAAACTATGCCAAACATTATGGAAGCCCAAATTACATGCGGGCCTTATAAACATGAAAAAGACTTAATTCCACGTATTGCCCTTCAACCTTCTGACACAGTTTTACCATTTACATTTAAACCAAAACAGTTTCCTCTGAGGCCCTATTTTGCCCTTACGGTCAATAAAAAACAAGGACGGTCATTGCAGGTGGTAGGTCTAGATCTGACTGCCCCTGTATTTTCTCACGGCATGCTTTACGTTGCATTATCGCGTACTGGTCAAAAGAATGCAGTTCACATTCTGGCTCCTGGGGACTGCACACGAAATTTTGTCGACGCAGAAGTTCTCGATTCCGATTGTACCCAACACTAGACTGTGAATCTACATGAAGTTGAGCCCATGCTTTCACCGTTCAATCATTCATACAAAACCACCAGGGTTATTGTACTACGACTCAAGCATTTTCTCTTGAATGAACGAAATTATGGAAAAGTCTCCACCTATCTTCTGCTCCAACACTGATTAGTTCTCAAAAGAAGGCATGTTCTCTTGAATATGTCTGTGGATGAACCACGTAAGTAAGAAGTCTCCTACTATGTTCTGCTCCACACTGATGAGTTCCAAATAGAACGAAACATTTTTTCTTGAATTAGTCTCTGGGTGAACCTCTTATGGGAAAAGAATCGTACTATCTTTTTCTTTACACTGAAGGATAATTAAAAAAAAAAGATATTTCACGAGCCTTATGCGAAGAAACCATCGGATATTGATGTATACCGTATAAACTCAAAGTAGAAAAAGGCATAAGCTGAACTAAAATTTTAAATTAAATTATATTGGGCTCACTTTATAGTTTCCCTTTCAAAGAGACTGTTCTAGTGTATTTAACCTGTTCATATGAACGGATACCCCGGCTTGTATATATATATATATATATATATATATATATATATATATATATATATATATATATATATATATATATATATATTTATATGCAATACTTTCGCCCACGTGTGATTGGTCTTACCAGGCTCCTTAATTGTCGAGTATTGTTTTTATTGTGTCATTTCAAGCATAACTATATAATATATATATATATATATATATATATATATATATATAATAATAATAATAATAATAATAATAATAATAACAATAATAATAATAATAATAATAATAATAATAATAATAATAACAATAATAGTAAATGTTGTAATAATGACAGTAATAATACAAATTTTAATATTAATAAATTATTATAATAATAACAATGATAGTAATAATTTATCAAGACTTAAAGAATTTGTTTTTTGTAAATAGCGTTATATACATTACAAACCAAATAATGATCAATTTTTCAATACATCTGTTACCCAAACAGACCAGAAAGCACATTGTTTTGTAATCTTCATGTGTTTGAAGGAAAAGCTTGCTGAATATAAATTCAGATCATTATTATAAAATTATGGCTACCTGTACTATTCGGGATGAAAAAGAAAACTAGTCAGATAAGAGAAGAGAGAAAAGGAACAGATAGCGCGAGAAAAGGAGAGAGAGAAAGGAGGGGCATACAGAAAATCTGGAAGATTGATACAGCTACAGAGATAGATAGATAGATAGATAGATAGATAGATAGATGGATAGATAGATAAATAAATAGATGGTGAGAGAGAGATAGAGAGATAGAGACAGAGAATGACTGGTAGATGGATTCACAGTGACAGAGAGAGAATAAGAGATACAAAATGACTCTGAAAGATGGATAGGGCAGTAAAAATGGAAACAACAACTTGAGAAAAAGAGAGAGAGAGAGAGAGAGAGAGAGAGAGAGAGAGAGAGAGAGAGAGAGAGAGAGAGAGAGAGAGAGAGAGAGAGAGACAGACAGACAGAGAGAGAGGGAGGGAGAGAGACAGAGACGAAGAGAGAGAGAGATCCTTAGATCTAGCTTCGTCTGTCTCAGCCTCTAACGTGGTTTGACTGCTTTCTTTATTTCTATATTCATTTATGCTTTTCAGTCAAATGGCATCTTTCTTAGATCCGTTAGAGGCTAGTTTGTTTATGTCCTGTAAAAATATGGACTTGATCGTTCTTAGCGATTCAACCTCTTAGTCTATTCAAGCCAGCATGAAAGTTACTGTTCCTGAAGCATCTATTTTTGTAGATGCGGATAGCTCAGTGGTTAAGTGCCTGGTCTTGTCTCGGCAAGGCGATGGGTGCCGCATCGAGGCGCAGGTTCGATCCCTGTTCATTCCATCTGTTGTAATGTTTTCACGTCTTTCGTCTTATTTGTCGGTCTCGAGCTAGATCTAGGTTTGTGGTTGATTTTTCTTTACTACTTATTTCATTATTTTCAGTCACATGCATCTTTAGATCCTTAGATCTAGCTTCGTCTGTCTCAGCCTCTAACGTGGTTTGACTGCTTTCTTTATTTCTATATTCGAAGAGAGAGAGAGACAAAGACAAAGAGAGAGACAGACAGAAAGAGAGACAAAGACACACAGAGAGAGAGAGAGAGAGAGAGAGAGAGAGAGAGAGAAACAGACAGACAGACAGACAGACATACAGACAGAGACAGAGAGACAGAGAGAGATAGATAGATAGATAGAGATAGAGAGACAGACAGACAGACAGACAGACAGACAGACAGAGAGAGAGAGAGAGAGAGAGAGAGAGAGAGAGACAGACAGACAGACAGACAGACAGACAGAGAGAGAGAGAGAGAGAGAGAGAGAGAGAGAGAGAGAGAAAGAGTGAGACATGAAAAAAGACAGATAGGATTAAGAAAGAACGGCAGACTAATGACAACAAGGCAAAGATAAAAAGAAAAAATGTAAACAAGAAACCATAACAAAATGGCAGAAACAAAAAGATGGAAGTAGCCAGAAGCAGCAAGCGAAGCTTCGGGTGTAGTTAGTGTTGTCAGCCAATGAGGACATAATGCACGTCTCAATCCGATCAAACCCTACCCTCTGACACGGAAGCAATCGGTATAAAAGAGACGCAACAACTGTATTATTAGACTTTCCATTGTTGGAATAGCTGTCGTTGAGTGAAACTTCTGTTCCTGAGTATTCTTTGTTGTCATCAAACAATTGAAGTGAAAGTTCCCAAACATTTCGGTGCCTGCTAGATTTTTAAGTACGTCTTGACAAAATGGTACGTGAAGTTTTTTTTAGTTTGTTATCTCGGAAAACATCAAAATCTTGTCCTCATCATTATTATGAATCAAAATATCATGATCGCTTGTTAAATTTTCTTCTTTTTTTATTTTCATCGACATTATGATCAATGTCAACATCATTGTATAAAATATAATCAAGATCAAAATATCATCAACAATACAAACCTCAGCATCATCATTTATCTTTATAAACATAATACATCTTTATCTTTAACATCATTATAATTATCCTTATTATATCATCACCATTATCATTATAATCATTATCAACATCATCATCTCCATCAGTATCATTATTATTGTTATCAAGATCATCATCCTCATCAACTTAATGATCACCATCATTATCTTTAATATCATGATAATCGTAATCATTGCCATCATCATCATCATCATTATAAACATCGTCTTCATCATCATTTTTATCCTCATCTTCATCTTTATAACCATCGCTATCAATTCTTCATACATAAAAACGAAAAAAAAATCGTAACGTAAATTTCTTATACTTATTATTATTATTATTATTATTATTATTATTATTATTATTATTATTATTATTATTATTACTATTATTATTATTATTATTATTATTATTATTATTATTATTATTATTATTATTATCGTAGTCATAATCCTTGTTCTTTTAACTACCTAAAACTCAAGATATATTAATTCTTAAACTTAGTTCTTTAACCACTACTGCAACTACCACCACCATCACTACAACAACAACAACAACAACAACTACTACTACTACTACTACTAGTATAACTACTACTACTACTACTACTACTACTACTACTACTACTACTACTACTACTACTACTACTACTACTACTACTATTACTACTACTACTACTACTACTACTACTACTACTACTACTACTACTACTACTACTACTACTACTACTACTACTACTACTACTACTACTACTACATCCAAACCTATTGAATCACTCTCACTACTATATATACCTCTGCTACTATTATTGCTACAACAACAACAACAACAACAACAATAACAACAAACTTCTACTACTACTACTACTACTACTACTACTACTACTACTACTACTACTACTACTACTACTACTACTACTACTACTACTACTACTACTACTATTTCTACCACTACAGCTACTGCTGCTGCTACCATTGTTATTTCTATTATTACTTACCCTACTAGATCTAATTATAGGCAGCCTTATTCGCTAGATATAAGTAAGAATCTTAATAGAGTAAATTTATGGTAGGGCTCAGCAGTGCTTTCGATGCTTTTAAAAGAATATGACCGAAAGATGATTGCTATTTTGTGATTAGAACCATGGATCTACAGATGCTCGGCACCCATCGCCTTGCCACTCAAAAAGAACTTAGTTTGAACCAATCCGCCATCACGGTCCCTCAATTTAGAGTTTCATGGCGAATATGAAATTAAGGAAATACTTTTTACTAAGATCTCTCTGTGTGACTCGCATCTGGATTTTGAGAACCAAAATCGCACCTGCGACAACCAATGAATCTGGAAACATCACCACTTGCCATTAAACTCACAAATATAATTACAGGACGAACGATAACAATATGTTTGCCTTTTACATAACGTACTTTCAAATATGAGCTTTAGAGAACGCAGACCACTGGTGAAATATACGAAAAATATTAGAAGAGGTTGTATTTTAGTAGTGCTTCAGTGCCTCGTGTGTTAACCAACTGTTTAGAAATCTTTTTGGCTTCAATTTTTTTCTTGATTTTGGAGGCTTTAGAGAAAATTAATACATACTGCAAGCTCAGGACACTTTTTTTCTTATGGGAGAAGGCAAAACTATACCCATTTTTGTCAAGCATGATAAAATGACTTTACTGTGTACAATTGATTTTACAGAATATCGAAAGTTCCAAATATTATAAGAAATCTTTTCTATCTTTCTTCTTCAGATACACAGGGTTTGCTTATTGATTATTTCCTTCCAAAGTGGAAACATTTCCTGTGGATGTTCAAAAGTTTATGCCAAACGTTTTTATTCACTTAAAACGAATAAGCTTAAGTTGATATGGAAATAGATTGCATGAAAATTTTTTTTTTTTTTTTTTTGCTTTTATTAATTAAAACGTTTGATCGTAAATTGCCAAGCTTTTAAATAAAAGCTTGAGAAGGTTAATTTTAACAATGATCATCAACCACCCTAGCAATTATATCGTTATCATAATCATGATGATCATCGTCATGATCATCATCACCATCATCATCATCATGATCATCATCACCATCATCATCATCATCATCATCGTCAGTGTCTATTATCATCACCAACAATACTTTTTATCCTCTTCATTAATACCCTCTAAACTGTATCAACAAAGAATTCATCACCTTTTTCTTTTTTCCTTTTGCTTTAGTAATTAAGATTGCACATGTTATCTTTTTTTATATAAATATTACTATCACTATTGCTGTGCTTTTGTATTGTGTTGTTGGCATATTTTTTATTATCATTGTTTTTATAATCATTCTTAACATGATTATTATAATTTTGATTACAATATTATTTTTATTGTTATTATTATTATTATTATTATTATTATTATTATTATTATTATTATTATTATTATTATTATTATTATTATTATTATTATTATTATTATTATTATTATTATTATTATTATTATTATTATTATTATTATTATTATTATTATTATTATTATTATTATTATTATCATCATTATTATTTATTTATTTATTTATTTTTAATGCCAGAATTTCAGTTATAATCTGATAAGTGATAATGTTGATTTTTCTCTCTATACCCTCTTTTTCACCTCTCTCTCTCTCTCTCTCTCTCTCTCTCTCTCTCTCTCTCTCTCTCTCTCTCTCTCTCTGTCCTAGTTTAGCTGTCTATCCTGTTTTTTTGTCTCTACTAATTCTTTTTAGTGTTTCTTATCTTTCCTGCTTTTCTTTCTCTTCCTTCAACTCCGGCATTTTTCTTTGAAAAGAGATCATATTTTATTACACACTGTGGTCTATAAACTATCCTATTGTGTCCCTCCCTCCCCCCCTCCCCAACCCCCTCGCCAACCCCCTCGCCCCTCAGCCGTGGGCCAACGACTCAGACCTGGCCAACTATGGCTTTCTCATGCAGCTCCAAGAAGCTCAGGTACGTGCGTACACTGACCACCGGTCAGTTTTATTGCACTGCGTGTTATTTTCAATGACTTCTTTTTGTGGAAAAAAAAAATTAACTGTAGTTTTGAAAACAAGGTATTCACAAAAATTTACTACCAAAAAAATCCATTCTGATTTTTTTATTTCAATATTTTTTTTCGAAGAATTCATTTTAGTTGCGTTATTACAGTTCCTTAGAAAAATGAAATGAGCAGATGGATTTTATTTTATTACGTACTGATTCATAACCGCAGAGAGCGTGAAAAACGGTTAACATTGACTTACGTTAATTACAATTATTCTCATCATAAGAAAATGAAGATTACCCGAAGAAAGTGAGCTAGAGAGAATCGGTGATTTAAAAAAAATTAAAAAAAATGATAAAATTAATAATATCTTGCAGTAAACAGAAGCCAGGAAAATAGGAAAATAATTTGTTTTATCATTTGACTAGCTAAATTGAAAAACAAAGATATAACTGCCTAGTCTTCATCTTTAGATTGCAAATATATAATTTCATTTCTACAAAATTGTAGGAGTAACATTTCTAGACTGTTACACGCGACTGAAAACTCTGGTATCTCATTAGTAAAATTAGAACTGGAATCATTAAACACTGTACAATTTTTTAAATCTTTATTCTTAATTACAAAAAGAATAAAAAAATACAAAAGAACAACAACAACGACAAAACCCCCCTCAATACTAAAACAAAGACATCTCATTCTTGGCATAAATGTCAAAATTATGCCACATACTTTATTTCCCGGGGTTTGAAACGCAATTTTCGTCCAATCATTGTAAGTTAAAGCCTAAACATAAAGCCAACGAAAAAACCATTTTAAAGCATGCCAATTTTTCTCATAAATCTTTTAATCCCTATACCTATCTTTAAAGAACTCTTATTTTCAGTGTTTCCATAAACATCTGTTCCCATCAACTGACATGCAATTATCATTGTTTTCTTTTTGACATTTCCTTCAGCTCCCAACCAGGGTAGAGTTTATTCTGGTGAGACTCACGCTAGTAGGTGTCGGTCTGTCTGTGGTGGGAGCCCTGCTCTCTGTGTTCCTGGTCTGCTACGTCCCGTAAGTTTGGCTGTGGTTATGCGTGAGTGAAGTGAGTAACGCGCATAACTTAGATATCGGAGGTTTGAGAGGCGCCTGTGAAGGGAATGCGCAGTAATAAGTACCTGATTCATACAAGAACTCACCACCAAGTTAAGGCTTTCTTAGAGATGAAACTACTTTAGGTCTGTTCAATTGCCGCCCCCAATCCTTGCTATACACACAAACACACAGACCACCACCACAACTACCATCTCTTTTCATGTTTATCTCTATATTCATGTATCTTTCTTTTTATCTACGTTTCTAAGTATCTATATATCCCTATAATAATAGATAGATAATATATAGTTAGCTAGATAGATAGTAAGATAGATAGATAGACTGATAGATAGATAGATAGTTAGCTAGATAAATAGTTAGATAGGTAGATAGACTGATTGATAGATATTTAGACTGATAGATAGATAGGCAGATAGATAGATATATAGATAGATAGACAGACAGATAGTTAGATAGATAGACAGATTGATACTTAGCTAGATAGATAGATAGTCAGAGAGACAGATAAATAGATAGATAGTTAGCTAGATGGATAGATAGACAGACAGATATATAGACAGTTAGCTAGATAGACAGATAGACAGATAGATAGTTAGATAGATAGACAAACAGCTAGATACATAGATCGTTATATAGACAGATAGATAGTTAGAAAGGTAGATAGACGGACAGATAGATAGATAGATATGTACTTAATAATCACAAATTAATCCTTAGAGGTTGATTGAAATATTTCAGTTCAGTTTAGACTAATCAATTTGAAATATAGAATACGAGGATAAAAAATCCCACCATTTTTTATGTTTAACAGAAAGAGATATGCAGTTCTCATAGAGAAATTGTTTAACTTAATGATACTTTTTTCTATATCCTACCAAAGGGTGCGCAGTGACGCGCTGTTTTCTATCTGCAACATGTGTATAGCACTGATAGGTGCGCAACTGGCGTTCGCTGGCGCAGAGAATGCTTTCCCGGAAAAGGTGAGTTTGAAGACTTTTATAATAAGGGACAGCTTTTGTGACTTCTGTGCTAGCCAATAAAGGCTCGTAAAATTACATGTAAGATCACATTCCAACGATCATAGTCTTATCTTGTAGAATAGAGTACGATCCATTGCTAAGTTACTATGCATCTATTTATACTGGCGACAGTGTTATAAAGCTGGAATAAAGAATTGCTTCGAATTCTGTGACAGTCATCTTTCTTAAAAATTAGCTGATAAAGATGGAGATAGCGAGAGAGGCAGAGAGAGATACAGAGAGACAGAGAGAGAGAGAGACAGAGAGAGGCAGGCAGAGAGAGAGACAGAGAGAAGCAGGCAGAGAGAGAGAGACAGACAAACAAACAGACAGACAGAGAGACCGATAAAACCCCACAACGCAACAGTTGCTTGAATGAGAATTTTCCAGCAGTCTTGGAAAAACCATATTGAGGAATTATTACCAGTTCTTTGTGTTCCTATAGAACCATTCTATCAAAAAACAACTTTATCAAATACACGGCTTGATTTCTGTATTACCAGATCATGTGCAAGTTCTCCACAGCGGCTCTCCACTATCTGTTTCTCTCCATGCACTGTTGGGCGATGGCTTTCTCCATCCATCTGGTCATGAAGGTAGGTGGTTCTTTTGCTGCCCTGAGAAAATATGATTAGATAAGATAGGATCAGATTTACTTTATCCATCCATCTGGTCATGAAGGTAGGTGGAACTTTTGCTGCCCTGAGAAAATATGATAAGATAAGATAGGATCAGATTTACTTTATCTATCCATCTGGTCATGAAGGTCGGTGGATCTTTTGCTGCCCAGAGAAAATATGATAAGATAAGATAGGATCAGATTTACTTTATCCATTTATCCTGGGGAAATTAAAAATTGGCATGTCCATTAACATAAAAAGACATAAATAAATACAATTAAAATGCAGCGGTTTGTGAATCGATGGATGCCTCGACAGTGCAGAATATTATGTACTGCATTTAATCCGTGAATCAGCCAAAACAGGATTTTTAGCGCATCCACAGTTTTTATCAACATATCTGGCTTTTCTTAAGGTCAAAGTGAATTCTGAGTAGAAATAGTGATCGTTGAGTTTAACACAACAGAGTTTGGATATTTGGGAATAAAAAAATTAACCATTTTGGTGAAAGAAATTATAGGAAAACTATATAATTAATAATGATGCAATGATCGGGAGCTGATACTTTCGGCTTGAATCCGATGTATCGTACATTTAGTGTAGAAAATTCATACTGTCGTTACTCGTTGAATCAATGTCTACAATGGCAAAACATAATAATTACTATCTTATCTGACCCTGCGTTATATTGGAGACTGAATCAAAGTGTTGCTTTAAATAAAACTTTGCCATTAGGAAAATTGGTCTACAACTGTAAAAATGCTAAGTCCAGACTTATATCTTTATAGCTCTACACCTTGTAATAAATGAATTTGAGCTCGACCTGTGCATTAGTTTAGTTTTCAAATTCACCCATAAGATCTGATTTTTTTTCTCATATTTTCGCCCTCATTCTGTAGATGACTTGGTAGGATGTACTTTTAAACATACGTGTATGAGTGCATTGAACCAGGTTTCAAACCAAGGGACGCCATCTCGGCCGTTCGTCTAGTCACTGTATTTCGGAATTAATGGCTGTGTTTCTCGTCAGGACGTTAAAACAATGGGTGAATGCACGTCTTACTTGTTGCCCTTAAACTCTATAATATACTTTAGAGAGGGGAAAAAACTGGTCTGCAATGCTACATACTCTTCGTTATTGAGTTTTGAAGTAATTAATTCTTTAGGTTTCCAGTCATATACAATATCCCTGTAAACTTTTCACCATGATATCTTCAAAAACCTTTCAGAGAAGTTTTACCCATATATATATTTTGTGATAATCCGCTAACACGACTTTAAACCACAGGAGAATGTACGAGAGCTTGATGTGTTTTCTCCCCCCCCCCCCTCCCCAGTTGTTCCGGATTCTCCACGGTAAGCGGGCCAAGCGTCGCTTCGTCCTGGTCCTGACAGGCTGGGTCGCCCCCATGGTGGTGGTGGCAACCACTGCTGTGTTGGCCGGAGACGGATATGGCGACCAAAGACTGTAAGTGGAGGCGGAGAGGCGTGGAGAAGAGGACATAGGGGCTATTCTATTAAGAAAGGAGTGAAAGAGTTACAGTGAATTTGATAAAAACATGTAAACCAGCATAAATAACGAATCAATCTTAATAGTGCCCAGAGAAAATCTGGGCTAGAATTTTTTTTCTCCAGCATGTCCCCAGATTTTGGGGCTCTTTCTCATTTTTTAAACTCCTTGTCTTGAATTAAAAAAAATAATGAAGTCCAATTAGACGTTAGAAAATTCTAAACCAGTTAACCTATCCGCTGGTTCGAAGTTGCGTATGTTCAAGTTTTCTCTCTTTGGGTCTGACCAGGTGCTGGTTGAGTGTGGACAACGGATCCCAGTGGGCTTTTGTTGGACCAGTCTGCTTCACTGTCACGGTAAGTCTGGGAGAATGTCCTTGGGTTGGAACAGTCTGCTTCACTGTCACGTTAAGTCTGGGAGAATGTCTTTGGGTAGGAACAGTCTGCTTCACTGTCACTGTAAGTCTGGGAGAATGTCCTTGGGTTGGGAATTCTGCTTCACTGTCACGGTAAGTCTGTGAGAATGTCCTTGGGTTGGAACAGTCTGCTTCACCGTCACGTTAAGTCTGTGAGAATGTCCTTGGGTTGGACCAATCTGCTACACCGTCACGTTAAGTTTATCAGAACGTTATATGTTGGGAATTCTACTTCACCGATGCGGTAAGTCTGGGAGAATGTCTTTAGGTTGGAAAATGACATAGATAAATTCTGTTACATCGGCTGTTTGACTGTTGCCATACTGACTCACCAGAAACTAAACAAGGTTCTTCTGCGTTCAGGCTGCCCACGATAAGATTCACCAGGATAAACTCTGAACTCGTTTTAACACGACCTTGCTCAAATCTCTTCACAAAGAATTATATCAAACATCATGAAAAAAATTTTTTCCTATTTGAGCATTTAAAGTTGTAATGTATTTTCAAGAACCAAAGTTGTTAACTGCTTATAAGCATTAAAGAAGCACGAGGAAAAAAGAACAGCTATACTAATGAAATGCATAAGATGGTCGTAGAGTCATATGTACCTTATCAAATAGAGCAAATAATGATACACAACACCAGAAATAAGTGATTAAAAAATAAGAAAAAGAAAGAGAAAAACTTTAAAAAAAAACATTATCCTCATAAGAAAGAAGGGAAAAATCTAAGAAAATAACAGAAAGTCATTTTGTTTGATCAGACCAGTCTCTACTTATTTCTTCGCATGGTCCAAAGCATGATGAAATTATCAGAATAAATTAATCACCTGTCTTTCCGGATACTATTACTTTGGTCGGCGGTCTAAACCTGGATCGATCTAATTATTTCTGTCCTGTATTATCCCATAAAATCGATTCCTGTGTTGAAATCCCCAGTTCAATGTCCTGGTGTTGGTCACGGTCCTGGTAGTACAGTACAGGCATGACGTCAAGAAGGACCTGGCTGGAGGACAGATTGTCAAGTAAGTCTTCAACACAGATTGGGTGAAATTTAGAGTGTATGCTGCTGGAGCTGGGTGTTAATACCGCACTATTGCTCTGATAATTTTTAGGATTTCATACCATGCTTAGTGAAAAAAAAAATCGACGGCTGAGATCAAGTAAATTCTACACAATGTTCAGTGCAAAAAAAATCGAAAGGCTGAAAGTATGTTAAGATATTTACTTCGATTTCACACCATGTTTAGTGAAAAAAAAATCTCGAAAGACTGATGCGATATTTGCATAAATTCTACACGATGTTTAGTGAAAAAATCTCGAAAAACTGAATGTATGTTAAGATATTTACTTAGATTTTATACCATGTTTAGTGAAAAAAAAGAAACTCGAAAGACTGAAAGTATTTTAAGATATTTTCTTAGATTCTACACTATGTCTAGTAAGAAGCTTCGAAAGACTGACATTAAGTTTTGAATTTTTTTTCCCTTCACGTCACAATCAGGTTACCACCTAAAAACCAACTCAAAACAGACTATGGTGCTTTAATGTTGGAAGTGTCATATTATTACGATGTCATATCATGCTTTCCCCCTCTAATCAAGAGAATTCCACCCACACCCTCTCCCTCTTCCCTGATCTCCGCATAAAATTGATATGTTAATGTGTTAAGTTTTTCATGGATATACCGGTGACATGAAAAATGAGAAATATTTAGACCAAAATGTTGTTGAAAATGAAAAAAAAATATATTGCTTTAAAAATTTTTTGTTGAAATAATTTTCAATGTCTTGCCAGAGAAATGAAGCACTGGGACAGATTTCAGCAAACAAACTTGTAGGCATGTTTCTGTGCTCCCCAAGAGTTAAAAATGCATTGAGCCAAACAAACGTTTTATATTTGTAGTTTCGTAAAACGCCACAGCAGTATCGACAAAAAGAGACTGTACTTACATATTTCCGATAATTAAAACCATCGCGGTCCATGAAAAAAAGAATAAAAGCTGAATAATTATGTAACCTCGTTATAAGATCAGATGACGGTGGGATCCGATTAACCTATCAAGTCTCAGTTATCCCTCTTGCCCTTTCTCTCCAAGCTACCTTTACGGTTTTTATTCATATCAAGAGCTTTATGTCCCTTCTGGGAAAAAAGGAGATAAAAAAAAAGAGAAATAAAGGGGAGACAATAAAAAAGGTATTCAACGTATGACGCACAGTAGGCTCTATTTTTTGCTGCAATGAAGCGTTCTTAACGCAGAATCACGAGCAGAAAATTCCATGCACGATTTCTTAAACCCGTTCTGTCGCACGCAAGCATGTGACTGTACTGGAGGACTCACGTTTCTTGGCAAACTGCGCGCATGGCTTTCGGCTTGAGAAACCTTTGTCTCAAAGAGAAACAAAAATAGGATGAGCAATTAGGTTTTTTTGAAATGCAAAATGTTACATTTATAAGTCCTCCGCTATGCATTATTTCAGTTTATAAGTGACTAGAATAAAGGAACTTCTTCTACTACTACCACTGCTGCTACTACTACTACTACTACTACTACTACTACTACTACTACTACTACTACTACTACTACTACTACTACTACTACTACTACTACTACTACGACGACGACGACGACGACGACGACGACGACGACGACGACGACGACGACGACGACGACGACGACGACTACTACTACTACTACTACTACTACTACTACTACTACTACTACTACTACTACTACTACTACTACTACTACTAGATCTGGAGGAGACGAAACATTGGGTTAATTATAAGAAAAATTATAAGAGCTAGAATTTTTGTTAGTTCTCAGCAGCCTTATCCTAACCACTGCTGAGCACTACCTAAAATTCTAGCTCTTATAATTTTTACTATTACTACTATTACAGCAACAACAACAACAACAACAAAAACTTCTTCTACTACTATCACTGCTACTACTACTACTACTATTACTACTACTACTACTACTACTACTACTACTACTACTACTACTACTACTACTACTACTACTACTACTACTACTACTACTATTTCTTTGGAGAAAAAAAAAGTGGAATTTTAAATTGTGACCATCTAGTGTAAATGTGAACATATTTTCAACACCACTAAACTTATTTTTTTTGCTTCTTCCAGAAACGCCTTGTCGTCCATCATCACCCAACTGCCTGTGACCAACGTGACGTGGCTCCTGGGGCTGGCCCCTCCCTCCTACTACGCCATTCAGTACCTGTTTGTGATCATCAACGCCTCCCAGGTTCTCCACACATTACACTCGTTGCTTCTTTAGCTGCTTTATAGTCGCCCATGTTTTTACAATGACACAAGAAAAAACACCATTCTCTCACGCCATTAATGGGTCTAGTTAAATAGCTTCTTTTTTTTCCCGTCAAACGCTCTAAGTTTTCCCCCAAAATCTTATGAAATCTGAGCTCACCAATCCAACGCTCCACTCTGTGGTCTCTCAACCCTCTGCGTGTGAGGTGAATACTCTACCGACTGAGCTAGTTACCGGTAGTGCCGTGATTTGATGGTGTAGGACTCCACCACTTAAATATTATCCAAGAATCGAAACCCCGATGTCACTTTTGTAAATGGAACTCTGTATCAACCTAGCTATGGGGCGAATTCTATCGAGTTCCTTTTTTACAGCGGTAGTACCCTGTAAGCTGCTTCTGGAATATATTATCAAAATTTGGTTTTTATATTAATGTTGTAACGCAGCGGAGGCAGTTTGTACCCCCAAAACACCTATCGGGGCTATTGCACAATCATTTTTTTCTAAAGTTTCATCTGATCTTTTATAGGGCAGAAATTTAGTAGAATGCTCGTTGCCTTACGAGCATAATAACTTGACCATCCCATTTGTATCTATTTAAAAATTGAGGAGCTTACAGATTTTTATTACATGTCTTATTGTATATGTAGAGGGGTTAAGTCAATCATTAAAACATTAGAAAATGTTTAATGATTATGCTTCACACTGAGTATTTATTAATAACTTATGGCAATTACCATTGAATAAGATGTGGCGTTTGGTATTCAAAATTCACCATATTTTAACCCAAACCCGCCAACGTGTGGGTTCAAGGCACCACTTTGTTTTTTTTTTTTAATTTTGGAAAATTTACATGTTTCCATTCTTCAAAGAGATTAATATTCAGATTATAAAAACTATCTTTATCTATAATTATTTGGAAAGCTAATCAATCAATTATTTAATAACTTTAACAGTTTAAATTTTCAATATTCAGTCGAGCCATTACTCAAAACTATCAACCGTTTAGTGCAACCTTAAATCAATCAATCAATCAATCAATCAAACGAGAAATCACTAAATTGTGCAAGGAATGAAGGAAAGACTAACCGATTCCACCAACCCTCTTACCGCCCCCCAGGGAGCTCTGATCCTGACCTGCCACATGCTGTGCAGCTCCCAGATCAGGAACCTCCTCAAGACCAGGTTCCAGGGAGTCGAGATGGCCGAGGGTCAGAAACAGAACGGTCAAGGTCAGCAGCTGTCCAAGAGTAACTCCACGGGAGGGACGCAATCTCTCGAGATGGACATCGTAGGGGAGGGGCTCAAGCCTGTCCGTTTTACCAAGAAGGGAAACGAGTCTTGAGAAGGGAGGACAAGTCCAATGTCCTTTACACGAATAATTTCGACAAAACAAGTTGGTTCATAGAGAATGGTTTTCTTTACAATAAACTAGTTTAACTTCAAACCAAGAAAGGTAAGGAGTCTTGAGAAGGGAGGACAATTCCAATGTCCTTTACACGAATACTTTCGGCAAAACAAGTTGGTTCATAGAGAATGGTTTTCTATACAATAAATTAGTTTAACTTCAAACCAAGAAGGGTAAGGAGTCTTGAGAAGGGAGGACAACTCCAATGTTTTTAAAAGGATAATTTCGACAAAACACATTGGTTCATAGAAGATTCAAATTCAATACTGGCTTGGGCAAAGAATAGTGTTCCTGCACAGTACCATATTTAACATCAATCGTATTAGTATTTTGCCGTTATGATCTGGATAGGCTCACTTTTCTGTTATATCAATACTATTTAATAGCAACTCTAAAAGTTATACACTCTGAAAAAAATGGAGGTACAATACGTTTATGACTGATGAACTTAAACATTTAAAGGGAGATGTAATCACATAATTAAGCGGAAAAACGTATTGAGCTTTTTGATTTAAAATTTCAAAGAAGCCCTTATAACTATATAATGAACGCAAGTATTTTTTTAAAAACTATGATAAGAATTGTTTCTCATTAGTTCCGACATACCAATATACTTCCTTGTTTGTTTCGCTGCAGTTAATTACAATTTCGAAAGTTGCATCTCGACCTTAAAGATGAATTCTCGTTTGTTCATTGATTGCTCTTTCTTTATATTCGGAGAAATGTGGAGAGAGGCAGAAGTTGACATCATGTCTTTTTTGAGTCGAGCCAGAGAAAAATAAAGAGAGGAAAAAAAAGAAGGAAAAAGACATTATACAAATAAGCCGACATGGAAAAAAAGTAGTGAGTGGGGCAAAGAGAATGCGAAAAAAAAAAAGAGAGAGAGAGAGAGAGAGAGACAGACAGAAATAGAGATGGAGAGAGATAGAGATAGAGAGAGAGAGAGAGAGAGAGAGAGAGAGAGAGAGAGAGAGAGAGAGAGAGAGAGAGAGAGAGAGAGAGAATAAAAAAAACGAGCCATGTGGGCAAAGTACTGACTATTGTATTAAATTGCTATTTCAGAGTACTATTTTGAGGCATTACACAAATTAGTTTCAGTGAGACTCCAAATTTAGTCGAGCCATTTTGGCGGTACAGTCACTAAATATAGTAGAGACAAAATAAACAATGTAACTGAAAAAAATAAAATTAATGAATTACAGCATCTTAAATAAAATTATCAAAGTGTGCGGAGAAAACAAGATTTTTTATCTTGTGTTTGTCTGAGCAGGTTATGCTGTCATTCTTAAACTTTTGTTCTCTATTCTACATAATAGATATAATTCTCGATTTTTTCTTTAAAGAGATCAAACATGTTTTGTATAATATTCGTCGGAACATGTCTCAAAGTTTCAGCAACGTGAAAGAGTGCTTTAATCCATGTTTTAAAGTTGTATAGGTTAATGTTATTATGTTTGATGATAATGTTGTATACTCTACTCTATTTTCACTGTAAATATTCGAATTGCTGTACATATAAAAATCACCCCTGGGTACAAATGAAATTTATCTATGTTTTTCCCCAGTTGTACAATTATTTACCCAGTCCCAGCCGTGTACTCCTGGACTCAAGTTTGAATGTGTTAGATCGAAACATCCACTAAGTGGTATATTGAAAAATTGAAATAGGGAAGAAAAGGCAATGAAAAAGTGGCACATTTCTCTATTTCTTACCGTTTCAAAAGAGCTTGATTTCCGCCCCTCTTTTGCTAATTCTGATAGTTTCGTGTAGTTTTGGATTCTAAGAAGCTAAGAATAATGCACTGTTCTATGTGCTTACGCCTTTAAATATTTTATCGTTAGAATTAGGGCTCGTTTGGGCTGGATGCAAGACACGTTTCAATTGTTCCTCTATTGACCATGGAACTTTTATTCAGATCCGAAAGGTTTCTTGACGCTGCTAATTGAAGGCAATAAGTGTCAATTAAAACGAATGGTTGGTACGAAGGCAATTTAAAAGGTACTTTACATTGGTATTGTTTTGTACCCATTTTTGACAATGTTTATGCAAAAAAAGAGATGTACATACAATGTCCTTCGTAATTTTCTCCTTCGCTTAAACAGTAAGAAAAAACAAACCTGAACAATATATTACTGAACACCAACACAACAATTTGTATCTTTCAAACCCTCAACGCAACGCTTTATGTCTTTGAAACACTTTACTAAAGGTTTTAAGCTTTACATTATGAGATGTTCTATTGTTTTGCTTTGTTTCAGTAGCTATGACATGTTTGATGTGATCCATGCAGCCATAACTAAAATGTCTAAAAGACCTCAGTGTAACAATCGATGTACTAGACGCTAGGCTCTCTTCCATTATACAGTGCAGCTCATTATTATAAACCTTTCCACCATTGTTATATTGGAACATTCCATTCACCTTTATCAGAGTTGGTACGTAAAAAAATTGTGAACTACATTTTTTTTCTAATTTCGAAGCCACACGGTGTTAAAACTCCCCTTAATTTGTTATCAAGTCTTGAGCGGGAAACAATGCTTACCTAAAAATAAGATTATAGCGCAAAGAACTTAGTACATGAGTTCGTGTCAAAAACATCTGAAAAAATATCTTTCTAACGCTCCAGAAAGATGTAAAAGAAACGATAGAGGTACTGTGTATTAAATACTTCACACCTGGTTTCGTTTTTAGTCGATGTTTGGAGGTGTATGTTTTATCAGGAAATTATTTTTTGCGATGGCCAAAACAAAGATCCAGGCTTACCCAATGAAGAAGAATATATAGAACAAGAGGAAATCAAACCAACATTAAAGCAAAAGCAATTCAAGGAAATATTTATGTCTTTCATAGTTTGTATGACTAGACGTTGATCAATCCTTGTTAATCGCCTTCTACATTCATGTATCATGCATGTGTCGATACAGAAAAAAATCAATAAAGTCATATGAGACAACATCTAAGTGTCCTTTGTCATATTCGAGGAATTGAAAGACGGCTATCGAGAAATACGTCTCCACGAAAACATCCCACAATCTCAACACAGCCATATCAAACATTCTCTAAATGCTGTATGACTTTTCTATGTTGTTTTTTTTTTTCCATCACGCATCTTCGGATCATTAATTGACCTAATTAAGAGAGCTGTGTAATGAGATTATAATAGATCATCACAATACATTTTGTTCTAATGATGTGAGCTTAGCTCTGCCTAAGAGAGCCGGTGGCTCAGATGTTAGAGATTCGCCCTGATATCACCCAGGGTTTTTTCGCAGGTTCGAGCCCATAACCGTCGTGTGATGAATTTATACCCACATCCTGTCCGATCCACTAAGCCTAACGGAGGCTTAAGTCTTAAATGTAAAAGAAAACAACAGATTACAGTATTGTGGAAAAGCTACATCAAGTTAATAACTTGAAGCTCTAAGATCACTTGAACAACTATAGTTTAAGTAAACACAAAAATTCAAAAAAATAATTAAAAAAAAAAATACAAATCAACACAAAAAATTAGCATTATGAACAATTTATTTCCTGTGGACATTATGAACTATTTTGTAAATTTCGCTATCGCTTCTCTTAGCAAGGACTGAACTGGTAAGGTTTTGAAACTCCGAACACAATCTTTCGTTTACTATTAGATAGTTCTCAATGAAATAATATAAAAGGTAATACACTGGTATTTAAAGGGGAGCAACCTAAAGCTTTATGCTACTTCATGATTATTATGAGAAAGGGAGACCTGGATATAAAGACTGGGCGATAGGCGGGCTGTTGGACATTTTGATCCACATTTTCCACAGTATATATAAGGTTGTTGGGTCTTAAGTGACATAAGTTTTAGGATATAAACCAAGTCATAAAGTTATTAAAACTTCAGTTTGAAGAACACGCAAATAGCTTCTTTGGTTTTCCACTCTTTTTATAATGTTCATTATAAATGTGTTCAGATTTGAAATGATTATGATATACATCTCAGCTGGGGAAGAGAGAAAGCTTGATCTCAAGATAAATCTCTGATAGATTATGTTATCTTACCAAATACAACTCTCTTGCCCTTCGATCCTCTAGAGTTAACGGTTAAGCTATTCCTCTGTGATTGCTTACCCGGTCCCATGGATACCGATACGACGGTCGATTACGATTTCCTCGTGTAATCGACGATTTGGCTGGATCAAGTAAAGCTAGAATGATTATCGATTACCAGAAACAATACTAAAAAATATTTAAATGATAGACTTTGTTCCCGGATATCAGCTAATGTACTATGTATTTTAACTTAAGGTATAAACAATCACCCAACTTGGACGTTAAATGCTGATGACTCTGACCTATAGCTCAAAATGAGAAATGTCAAGAAAGTTTGGATTTGGGAAAAATATAAGAGTTAAACTTTTGGGTTGCTGAATGAACATAAAAAATGGTCTTCTACAAAAGCAGTAGCACACGATAGATCTCAGTAACAATAGATATTAAGAGAACTGAACATAAAACTACATTACAATACTTAGAATCTGTAGTTGTTGAGGGTACCGCTGTGAAAAAAAAAAGATCCTAGGACGCATTGACAGAGCCAAAAGAAAGATTAGTGTAACGGCAGTACTGCGTACTGATCACCAGTCATGATTGGTCCTTAGTCAGATCTAAAAAGATTTCAGTTGTCTTTCCAATGTCTAACTCAGGGGCCAAGTTTCAGATCCATACAGGACAGATGACCATAAATAATTGTTTTGTTAGGCGCAGTTTGGTGGTATTTTATCTATGTTAGAATAAAGGCCTTCTCTATACATACGCATTATCTAAGATATAAAAAAAAAAGGAAAGCCATGATGTAGTTAGGCAACCAAACTAAAATTCATATAATTGGAAAAAAAAATCTTTTTTACTTTGAATTTGATCTGGACTTTTTCAAACTTTTCTAAGCACACGGCTTCTCGCACGTGTCTAAAACATCGCTAAACGGATATAAAAATCATACAAATTTTTGCGCAGAATCTTTAGATTCTACAATAAAAAAAACTAACTTGCAAAAAATATGTGATGCTGCAGGTTGTTTTTTTTTTTTTTTGTACGTAAAAGGGTGATGTAGATAGATACCTATATGACTGAAGAATAACATGAAGACATGGATCTAGATCCTGCGCCTGGATTGATTTAATGTTAAATATTTCATTTTAGTTGAATACATGCAACTGGTTTTTCTTTTCCAGTGCACCTTATTTAATAGATCTAGATCTATATCTTCAAAACATGTAATAATTTTTTACCAAAATGAAAACTTTAGATATACAATTAAATTAGTTATAAGTCTCAGTTTAATCTAAAAGCCAAAATCTTTTTATCGAAACCAAAATGCTCATCTAGATCTAAGCCTGGAATCTATGTGAAGACACTCTTTCATATAGTTCGAACCAAGGCTACCACATCTATTGTATTGCTTAGACTTCGCAGACTCATATAATTAGGCCAAATCTAGATCTGAACTCAAACTGAGATATGATGTAGATTCTGTTTTCTCTCAATGCAGCCATTTAATTTTCATTTTTAAAAAAAATTAGAATGTGCCACTAAACGTCAAACTTGCATCGAAAACCATGCCCCAGACGGTGCTCCTTCAAACCGTGATAATGGCGATTTTCTATGGCTCAGGTAAGCGGATATTTTGAAACTTTCTTCACACTCTCATATTATTATTATTATCATTATTATTATTATTATTATTATTAGTAGTAGTAGTAGTAGTAGTAGTAGTAGTAGTAGTAGTAGTAGTAGTAGTAGTAGTAGTAGTAGTTGTAGTGGTAGTAGTAGTAGTGGTAGTAGTAGTAGTAGTGGTAGTAGTAGTAGTGGTAGTGGTAGTAGTGGTAGTGGTAGTAGTAGTAGTAGTAGTAGTAGTAGTAGTAGTAGTGGTAGTAGTAGTAGTAGTGGTAGTAGTAGTAGTAGTGGTAGTGGTAGTAGTGGTAGTAGTAGTAGTAGTAGTAGTAGTAGTAGTAGTAGTAGTAGTAGTAGTAGTAGGAGTAGGAGTAGTAGTAGTAGTAGTAGGAGTAGTAGTAGTAGTAGTAGTAGTAGTAGTAGTAGTAGTAGTAGTAGTAGTAGTAGTAGTAGTAGTAGTAGTAGTAGTAGTGGTACCCATTCTACGACCGTGCACAGACAGCCCTATAGCGTAGACAACCGAGACCATTTCCCGCATCTCTACCTCTCGTCGCTTTCATTGCATCTGCCACTCAGTTTAAATTAAGCCACTAAGTTAATCTATCTCTTACATCTGCCACTCAGTTTAAATTAAGCCAATAAGTTAATCTATCTCTTACATCTGCCACTCAGTTTAAATTAAGCCAATAAGTTAATCTATCTCTTACATCTTTTCAAGCTGTTTTTTCCCCTTCTGCGTTTTCCTTCGATTTTTTCAGTTGTCACAAGTTGTCCTAGTTTCTCCCTTCTCATCACTTGGCCATAAAATGATTGACTACATTTTACGAAATCGATTTATGAATGATCTTGTGTCATCTTCTCGTAACATTGTTTCAATTGATTTCTTAACAGTCCATGGGATTCGTAATATTCTTCTTCGTGGTAAACACATTCTGTTGCCTCCAGTTTCTTTTGTATAAGCGTTTTGAAATTATCCAAGCGTCGCATTCAATATAGCACTTCAGCGCTCTCCTTCTTGTGTTTATTTGTTATTACCGATTTCCTTGTTTGGAAACCCTTGTTTTGCGTCTGCTATTCTTGATGCGATTTCACTGTTGTTGCATCCCTCGCTTGTTACTGTGTTTGAATTGACCCCCTCGCGAAAGTTTTAGTTTCCCTTTGATAAAGATGTTGATCTGTAGACATTAATATTCTTTCGATTGACGATCGTTGCTTTTGTCATTTAGTTCTTCTGTCCCGATCCTTCTATTCTGCTTTCTTTTCCAACAATGTCTTGTAAATGTTAGAATTTTTCTTCCTTTCTGCAAATATTACTGTTTCATATGCCAATCTCAAGTTATTTACGTTGTGCCCTCCTACTTTATTTCCTCGGTTTCCTTTCATGTTTCGCATAATCATATCTCTGTAGAGAGAAAAAAAAGTCTGGAAAAAGAACACATCTTTGTTTGATACCACGCTTTATTTCTTTCAAAATGAGATGACTTCCCCATCAATTCTCATTGCTGCTGTGTGTTACCAGTATATGTTTTTTATGACTCGCAGATCTTTTTTTAATCTAACTTCGACCGTGTTAGCTGTGAGAATATCTCATCGTGTCATACTCTGAAATATGCCTTGGTGTAGTCAATGAAGCACAGACACATTGAATTTCCATTGCTCGTTCAATTATAGCTGGAGAGATGTAGGTTGCTTTTTTTGTACCTTTTCCGTCCACGAAGCCACCCTGTTCTTCTGTTTTTACGGGTTCGATTTTCTTTCTGACTCGCATCATGATAATTCTTGAACTTATTTTAGTGAAATTACTTCATAAGACTAATCGTTTTCCTAAGGATATTACAGTTTGTTTTTTTTTAAACTTCCACAGAGATAATAGCTGTGGATGTTATGGATCTTATTAAATTTCTCTTTTAGGTTTCAGTAAATGATGACAGTAACAAAAAAAACAAAAACAAAAACAAAAAAAAAAAACACAAAATAAAAATATTCATGCTTATTTACATTTACGCACAAAAAATACTAGGGTAGAAATTCAGGAGAAGAAGATTTGGCCTTCTCAGGAAAGCAAAAGTTTGAATCTGAAGTGACAAACTCAATGCCAGCCTTGAACTTTCTTTGCTGTCACCTGCTAGCGGTTGGGGGCGGACCCAGCATGTTCATCCAACACAGTAAGGATCCGAACATCCTTTTTCTGGGCTCCATGCTCGTGGGCAGGTGCTCTAGTTGTGCCTCATCTAACACCGACCTGGTGTGGGCTTACATACTGAATGGGAGGACGGTAGCTTTAGAGGACATGCTCATAACGGAACAGAATATCACACGTAAATACATTGCTGGGTTGCGTTGACTTTTTTTAAAATTGAAGGCATGACAAAATATAGAAAAATGAATTTTAAAAAAGTACAGGACAAAATACATTCATGCCAGCGAAAGAATTTGAAATGTTTTTATTATTGTATTTTAAGAAAAAGTTTTTTTTTTTTTTTTTTTTTTTTATAGACGTTGCGAATTTTATCAGTCTATACCTTATATTTTTGAGGTTATGGAATGAAAAGTGGAAGAGGACCAGAGAGGAAAAACGTGGAAAGAAAGAGCAAGGGAGGTAGAAAAAAGAGAGAAATAAAGTGAGAGGAAACGAAAGAGATAAGGAAAGAAAAAGAGAGGGGGAGAATGAGAGAGAAGAGTGGATATATATATATATATACAGAGATAGATAGATAAAGTTGGAGAGAACAAAATTTAAAAAAAAGAAACAAAGAGAAAAGAGAGACAGAGAGAAGGTAAGAGTAAAAAATGAAAAAAATATAAGAGGAGGAAAAACTAAAAGTATTAAAGAGTGAGAAAGAGAGAGAGAAAAAGATCGAGGTAGAAAGAAAGAGAGTGACATATATATATATATATATATATATATATATATATATATATAGAGAGAGAGAGAGAGAGAGAGAGAGAGAGAGAGAGAGAGAGAGAGAGAGAGAGAGAGAGAGAGAGAGAGACAGACAGACAGACAGACAGACAGACTGACAGACAGACAGACAGAGAGGGAGAGAAAGAAATGGGTCCAGCAAATAAGTCTAAAATTAATCAACTTTCTTGCTGCTGAAAGCAAACAATCCAGCCCAAATAATGTTAATCAATTTTGACCAGAGGAGCTATTGGCTCCCCATGATCTGTGTGGAGCTGGCACAAAAGACAACTTCTCCCTGACACTGGAGATGGAAGTAACAGAGACAGTGGACAAGGTCCAGTTCGCTTGCTTGTCGCGAAAGGACCTGGGCAGGAGCTGTGACGACGGTTCTGTATTTTGCCAAAGCAGCGTCGAATTCAACGTTGAGCGTGAGTTATGAATGATCTCTTTATTGTCGAATAAGACGTATTTCAAAAGGGAAAAAAAATCCACAATGGTAGAAGATTAAACAGATCAAGAAATAAATAGAGCTCCGAAGCGCGTTAACCCTTTGCTTTGTGATATTTTGGAAAATAACAGTAACAGTAGCAACAGTAGATGAAGCAGCAGCAGTATTGCTTTTAGTATAATATATATTAGCATAATTTTTAGAATTATCATATTTTGATCGTTATTATTATTATTGTTATTATTATTATTATTATTATTATTATTATTATTATTATTATTATTATTATTATTATTATTATTATTATTATTATTATATATATATATATATATATGTAATAGTAGAAGTAGTAGTAGTAGTAGTAGTAGTAGTAGTAGTAGTAGTAGTAGTAGTAGTAGTAGTAGTAGTAGTAGTAGTAGTAGTAGTAGTAGTAGTAGTAGTAGTAGTAGTAGTAAAGTCAAAGTAGTATCAGAAGTCTTGTTATAGTAGTAGTCGTTGAAGAAGTTAAAATAGCATGCAACACTGGAAGTTGCAACAGCTATTCAAGTCTGTCTAACAAAGATCATTACGTCTCAACAGTGTACACCTTAAAGTTAAACTATTAGTAATCACTAAACATTGAGAGCCAATTCTAACTGAGGCAAATGAATCTCGTGTCCACTAATTTCTAGACGGACCGAGCGGCCCAGTGACCGTTAAAGTCATGTCGACCACTTCACTGGACCAGTTGACCGTGAACTCCACAGTAACGGTCAGCTGCACCGCCTGTGTGGAGCATGACGGCCACATTAGCTGGGCTCTGCGGAGAAACGGAGTGAATGAGAAGGTCTCAAAAAAAGCGCCGTTCCTACTAAAGATGAAAGAAACTCGGAGTAAGCTACGGTGCATCCATAAGAATGGCTACGTTATGAACGTCGCGAAAATTGGCGTAGGGCAGCGTGAAAAGGAAATACAAAAAAAAAACCCAACAAAACAAATAAACAAAAAGGAAACAGAAAACGAAGAAGTGTTAGAAATAGCGGTGGTAGGAGCAGTAGAAGTAGAAGTAGAAATTTAAGTAGTAGGAGTAGGAGTAGGAGTATAGGTAGTAAAAGAAAGAAGAAGAAGAAGAAGAAGAAGAAGAAGAAGAAGAAGAAGAAGAAGAAGAAGAAGAAGAAGAAGAAGAAGAAGATGAAGAAGAAGAAGAAGAAGAAGAAGAAGAAGAAGAAGAAGAAGAAGAAGAAGAAGAAGAAGAAGAAGAAGAAGAAGAAGAAGAAGAAGAAGAAGAAGAAGAAGAAGAAGAAGAAGAAGAAGAAGAAGAAGAAGAAGAAGAAGAAGAAGAAGAAGAAGAAGAAGAAAAAGTATTATGGGCGGCAACAGATGTTTTATTTGTTTATACACGTATATGTAGATATTTCGTTTTAGAGAACTACTGTACACGAGCTTTGCCCTTCGCCTAACAGATTTTCTTTTCTTCACTTTTACAGGTCGCATATTTTTAATACTAGAATTAGAAACATTGTACCACAAAATCACTTTCTCTAGATTTTCGTATTCACATAATTTTTTTACGAGTGTGAAGTAGGTAAAGATCAGAAACTGATCTGCGAGCGGAGAATGTGAGATAGCAATTAAAGTATTGGAGAAAGGTAAGAGGTAGATGATGTTAATTTTTCATGTTCTTCAAACTCCGATAACTTTTTCTGATAAAGTCCCCTTTTAGGATAATCTGATTAAGTTTTTTGTTGGTTTTTTTTACTGAGTTTATAAAAGTCGCGCTCATTTCAATATGTTTTTACGTTTAAACAAACACCTTGTTTTTGCATTTTTCATTCATGAATTAGTCTGAAAGTATCCGAAGTCCCTTCGACTTTCAAGGCCAGACATACAAAAAAAAAATAAAAGTATTAGGAAAATCGTTCTTTTTTTTATTTCAACAAATTTTAATACCGTAGATAGAATTCATGCCACTGTGTCTGTTTTTGTTCACTTGTACAATTGTGATGATATCTGTGTGTCTTCGTTCATTGGTATAATGATTTTATTAATGATAATGAAGACTGCCATCGTCGAATGGTATAATGGTGCTTTTGCTGATAATGTCTGTCATCGTCGAATGGTATAATGAAGCTTTTGATGAAAATCTGTGTGTGTCTTCGTTGATTGGTATAACGATTTTATTAATAATAATGTCTGTCATCGTCGAATGGTATAATGGTTCTTTTGATGATAATGTCTGTCATCGTCGAATGGTATAATGGTTCTATTGATTATAATGTTTGTAATCGTCGAATGGTAAAATGGTTCTATTTATGATAATGTCTGTCATCGTCGACTGGTATAATGAGGTTTATGCTGATAATGTCAGTCATCGTCGACTGGTATAATGGTTCTATTGATGATAATGTCTGTCATCGTCGAATGGGATAATGGTTCTTTTGATGATAATGTCTGTCATCGTCGACTGGTATAATGAGATTTATGCTGATAATGTCAGTCATCGTCGACTGGTATAATGGTTCTATTGATGATAATGTCTGTCATCGTCGAATGGTATAATGGATCTATTGATGATAATGTCTGTCATCGTCGAATGGTATAATGGTTCTATTGATGATAATGTCTGTCATCGTCGACTGGTATAATGGATCTATTGATGATAATGTCTGTCATCGTCGAATGGTACAATGGTTCTTTTGAAGATAATGTCTGTCAACGTCGAATGGTATAATGGTTCTATTGATGATAATGTCTGTCATCGTCGACTGGTATAATGGTTCTATTCATGATAATGTCTGTCATCGTCGACTGGTATAATGGTTCTATTCATGATAATGTCTGTCATCGTCGAATGGTATAATGGCTCTATTGATGATAATGTCTGTCATCGTCGAATAGTATAATGGTTCTATTGATGATAATGTCTGTCATCGTCGACTGGTATAATGAGATTTATGCTGATAATGTCAGTCATCGTGGACTGGTATAATGGTTCTATTCATGATAATGTCTGTCATCGTCGAATGGTATAATGGTTCTATTGATTATAATGTTTGTAATCGTCGAATGGTATAATGGTTCTATTTATGATAATGTCTGTCATCGTCGACTGGTATAATGGTTCTATTCATGATAATGTCTGTCATCGTCAACTGGTATAATGGTTCTATGGATGATAATGTCTGTCATCGTCGACTGGTATAATGGTTCTATTCATGATAATGTCTGTCATCGTCAACTGGTATAATGGTTCTATGGATGATAATGTCTGTCATCGTCGAATGGTATAATGGTTCTATTCATGATAATGTCTGTCATCGTCGACTGGTATAATGGTTCTATTCATGATAATGTCTGTCATCGTCAACTGGTATAATGGTTCTATGGATGATAATGTCTGTCATCGTCGACTGGTATAATGGTTCTATTGATGATAATGTCTGTCATCGTCAACTGGTATAATGGTTCTATGGATGATAATGTCTGTCATCGTCAACTGGTATAATGGTTCTATTGATGATAATGTCTGTCATCGTCGACTGGTATAATGGTTCTATTGATGATAATGTCTGTCATCGTCAACTGGTATAATGGTTCTATTGATGATAATGTCTGTCATCGTCGACTGGTATAATGGTTCTATTGATGATAATGTCTGTCATCGTCAACTGGTATAATGGTTCTATGGATGATAATGTCTGTCATCGTCAACTGGTATAATGGTTCTATTCATGATAATGTCTGTCATCGTCAACTGGTATAATGGTTCTATGGATGATAATGTCTGTCATCGTCGAATGGTATAAGGGTTCTATGGATGATAATGTCTGTCATCGTCGAATGGTATAATGATGTTATTGATGATAATGTCTGTCATCGTCGACGTATAATGAGGTTTGTGCTGATAATATCTGCCATCGTCGAATGGTATAATGATGTTTTTGATGAGAATCCCAGGTTTACTTCTTCAAATGGAAGAATGGTGCTTTTGATGAAAATCTCTCTGAGTCTTCGTTGATTGTTATAATAGTGCTATTGATGAGAATCTCTGTCTTACTTCGTCGACTGGTATAGTGGTGCTATTGATGAGAATCTCTGTCTTACTTCGTCAACTGGTATAGTGGTGCTATTGATGAGAGTCTCTGTCTTACTTCGTCGACTGGTATAGTGGTGCTATTGATGAGAATCTCTGTCTTACTTCGTCGACTGGTATAGTGGTGCTTTTGATGATAATGTCTGTCTTGTTCGACTGGTATTATGCTTTTTTATGCGAATCTCAGTCTGACGTCTTCGACTGGTATATTGGTGATATTGATGAGAATCTCTGTCTTACTTCGTAGACTGGTATAATGGTGCTATTGATGAGAATATCTGTCTTACTTCGTCGACTGGTATAATGTTGCTATTGATGAAAAGAACTTGATCTGCTATTCATGAAAAAGCGCTACTTCGTCGACTGGTATAATGTTGCTATTAATGAGAATATCTGTCTTACTTCGTCGACTGGCATATTGGTGCTATTCATGAAAAGCGCTGTCTTACTTCGTCGACTGGTATAATGGTGCTATTGATGAGAATCTCTGTCTTACTTCGTCGACTGGTATAATGGTGCTATTGATGAGAATCTCTGTCTTACTTCGTCGACTGGTATAATGGTGCTATTGATGAGAATCTCTGTCTTACTTCGTCGACTGGTATAATGGTGCTATTGATGAGAATCTCTGTCTTACTTCGTCGACTGGTATAATGGTGCTATTGATGAGAATCTCTGTCTTACTTCGTCGACTGGTATAATGGTGCTATTGATGAGAATCTCTGTCTTACTTCGTCGACTGGTATAATGGTGCTATTGATGAGAATCTCTGTCTTACTTCGTCGACTGGTATAATGGTGCTATTGATGAGAATCTCTGTCTTACTTCGTCGACTGGTATAATGGTGCTATTGATGAGAATCTCTGTCTTACTTCGTCGACTGGTATAATGGTGCTATTGATGAGAATCTCTGTCTTACTTCGTCGACTGGTATAATGGTGCTATTGATGAGAATCTCTGTCTTACTTCGTCGACTGGTATAATGGTGCTATTGATGAGAATCTCTGTCTTACTTCGTCGACTGGTATAATGGTGCTATTGATGAGAATCTCTGTCTTACTTCGTCGACTGGTATAATGGTGTTATTGATGAGAATCTCTGTCTTACTTCGTCGACTGGTATAATGGTGCTATTGATGAGAATCTCTGTCTTACTTCGTCGACTGGTATAATGGTGTTATTGATGAGAATCTCTGTCTTACTTCGTCGACTGGTATAATGGTGCTATTGATGAGAATCTCTGTCTTACTTCGTCGACTGGTATAATGGTGCTATTGATGAGAATCTCTGTCTTACTTCGTCGACTGGTATAATGGTGCTATTGATGAGAATCTCTGTCTTACTTCGTCGACTGGTATAATGGTGCTATTGATGAGAATCTCTGTCTTACTTCGTCGACTGGTATAATGGTGCTATTGATGAGAATCTCTGTCTTACTTCGTCGACTGGTATAATGGTGCTATTGATGAGAATCTCTGTCTTACTTCGTCGACTGGTATAATAGTGCTTTTGATGAGAATCTCTTTCTTATTTCCTCCACCGGTATATTGATGCTTTTCTATTTGTATGAATCGACTCGTACAATGCTGCTATTTATGAGATTATCTTACAAGTGGATTGCCTGTATTAAAACTAACTAAGATTTGACTTCCAACATTTCTTCTTGCCAGATTACAGCAGCAATGTGTGCGGAGGACCTTGGGCTAACTCAACGATATATCTGAGAATGACTCAATATCTCTCTGGCTTTCGGCTCGTTTGTTTCCCATTCGATTTTCAAAATTCACGCTACGTTTTTCCAGAACGTGATGATCTGTTTAACGGAACTGATGTGTTTACTTTGTCTTGTGAGTAGAGCTTGTTTGACTGTCAGAGAAAATTGGTGTGTTCTTTATATCTTGTGAGTAAAGCTAGTGTGGGTGTAAGGGAAAATGATGTGTTCGTTATATCTTGTAAGTAAAGCTTGTATGACTGTCAATGAAATCAGGTTTGTTCGTGATACGAGGGCTCTTTCATAATTAACCGAAAAATGCCTGTAAAATCTGCGTTTTTTATGCTATCAACAAAATTCTTGCAAGTGTTCATACCTTGACTCGTCCTTCATTTCTCTACGTAACAGCCAAGTCTGTCAACACACTTCTGCCAACGCCGCACAATGGAATAGATACCCTCTCGGAAGAAACTTCCGTCAAGGTTTTGTAGCCATTTCCGCACATGGTCAACAAGCTCTTCATCGTCATCAAAGCGCTTTCCTGCCAGCTCACGTTTCAGTGGCCCAAAGAGGTGATAATCAGATGGTGCGAGGTCTGGACTGTGTGATGGGTGTGGCAAAATCTCCCATCCATATTTCTCTAGCCAACCTTGCGTCACTCGTGCTGTGTGGGGTGTAGCGTTGTCGTGTTGCAAAATGACCCCGTTGGTCAACTGCCCTGGGCGCTTTCTGCCAATGGCCTCCCTAAGCTTGTCAAGAGTTTGGCAGTACCTTGCAGCATTGATTGTTTCTCCAGGTTGTAAGGTTTCGAACAGAAGAACACCACGACTGTCCCAGAAAACAGTTCCCATTATTTTCTTTGCTGACCGCATGACTTTGAATTTCTTCGCGACAGGTGAGGATGGATGTTTCCATGTCATCGAAACTTGCTTTGTTTCTGGGGTGCAATGGTGCAACCAAGTCTCATCACCGGTGACTATGCTGTCAAGAAAAGTCATATCGTACCCTAGAAAGTCTCCGCCGGCGTTGGCAGTATGCCCGTGAACCCTGCGTGAGCTCTTGCTTCTTCTCAAAAGTTCCCTGCAGATGTCCAATCTTTGTTCTTTATGATTGTCGATCAATTGCTTAGGAACCCATCTTGCGCTGACTTTTCTGTAGCCAAGTTCATCAAATACAATTCTATGGGCAGAAGTTTCCGAAATTTCAAGACTGCTTGCGATTTCATGAAGTTTCAACCTCCTGTCTTGACGAATAAGCTCATCAACTCGCTTCACATTGTCTTCTGACGTCGCAGTTATCGAACGCCCTCTCCCTTCCCTGTCTGTCAAGTCGGAATGGCCGGCTTCAAACAAATTACACCAGTGATAGACTTGTGTACGGCTTATAACATGCTCTCCATATACACTCTGAAGTTCTTTATGAATTTCGGTAGGATTCAGACTTTTGGCGTTCAAAAAACGTATGACAGCTCTGATTTCCTCCTTTGACCAAGTTTCAAGGTGGGCCGCCATCTTTAAAATCGTCTAGACATTCATTGTGCAAAATGATGCACTTCATAATTTCTGGGAATATGCGTAAGGAAATAAGGAATATCATGTCGTTTACAGAATTAAAAAAGCTCCACTGGTTGCTGAGCAATGGGCATTTTTCGGTTATTTCTGAAAGAGCCCTCGTATCTTGTGAGTAAAGCTTGTGTGGCTATCGGTTAATCTTGGGTGTTCCTAATAGCTTGTCAGTAGAAATGATTTTGCTGTGAGTGAAAACTGGTTTGTGAGTTGTAACTTGTGAGTATCTTTTTGTGTTCCTGTTAGTTAAAATTGTTGTGTTCGTTATTGATTGTGAGTTGAACTGATGTGGTTGTCAGTGAAAACTGGTGTATTTATTGTAGCTTGTGAATAAAGCTAATGTGACTGTCACTTAAACCTGGTGTATTTGTTATAGCTTGTGAGTAGAGTTCGTGTGGATGCCAGTGAGAACTGGTGTGTTCCTTATATCCTGTGAATAGAGCTTGTTTAAGTGTCTGTAAAAATTGATTGTCCGTCATATCTTGTGAATAGTGTTGGTGTGGCTGTCAGTGAAAACTGGCGAATTCCTTATGTCTTGTGAATGAAGTTGGTGTGGCTGTCAATTAAAACTGGTGTGTTCCTTATATCTTGTGAATAGCGTTGGTATGGCTGTCAGTTAAAACTGGTGTGTTCTTTATATCTTGTGAATAGAGTTGGTATGGCTGTCAGTTAAAACTGGTGTGTTAGTATTATCTTGTGAGTAGAGTTGGTGTGGCTGCCAGTTAAAACTGGTTTGTTCATTATATCTTGTGAGTAGAGTTGGTGTGGCTGATAATAAGAACTGGTATGTTCATCATATCTTGTGAGTAGAGTTGGTGTGGCTGTCAGTGAGAACTGGTATGCTCCTTATATCTTGTGAGTAGAGTTGGTGTGGCTGTCAGTGAAAACTGGTATGTTCATTATATCTTGTGAGTAGAGTTGGTGTGGCTGATAATAAGAACTGGTATGTTCATCATATCTTGTGAGTAGAGTTGGTGTGGCTGTCAGTGAGAACTGGTATGCTCCTTATATCTTGTGAGTAGAGTTGGTGTGGCTGTCAGTGAAAACTGGTATGTTCCTTATACCTTGTGAGTAGAATTGGTGTGGCTGTCAGCGAAAAATGATGTGTTCCTTATATCTTGTGAGTAGATTTCGTGTGGCTGTCAGTGAAAATTGGTGTGCTCCTTATATCTTGTGAGAAGAGTTCGTGTGGCTGTCAGTGAAAACTGGTTTGTTCCTTATATCTTGTGAGTAGAGTTCGTGCGGCTGTCAGTGAAAACTGGTTTGTTCCTTATATCTTGTGAGTAGAGCTTTTGTTATTGTCAGTTATAACTGATTTTTCCCAATAGTTGGGATGGCGTAAGAGAAAAATGAATGAATATTTTTTTAATTTTTCATGCACCCAGTGTTCATAATTGTAGATAGAATGAAAAGGGACTGTGAAAAATATTTTTTCGACACACACACAAACTTGTTAATTTTTTCTTCCATTATACACTTGTTTGATAGATATGAGGCACTCAGTTTTGTTGTGAATTATTTAATGAGACAAATAAAAAAAAAAAAAAAGAAATGTAATCTACGAGGCTTTCGAGAGTAGTAATGTTAAGGATTATGGTAATCAGTTTTGCAGTTACTGTACTGAAGATATTTCAAACTTAAAAAAAAATCAAGTACCTTTAACAGAGAGGGCAATATTACTAAAAATATTAGGACACGAAAAGCTGTTTTGCCTTTTGTTTGACAATCAAACTCAAATTCACAAATAACGTTTTTGTTTTTGTTTTTTTCAGTACGTTCATTACCCAAAGTTGTTGGTAAGTAGAAAAAAAAATGCCGTGTAGATTTGGATATTTTAGCACGGCATGCAGTGAAACTAAGACACAATGCATTAACTTTGCAGTAACGCGTTTGAAAAAAAAAAGGAACACCAAATTGGCATATCATTTGCTTTTTGTTGTATTCAGTGCGGACGGAGTAATAATTCCATTATCATTTCAGATATTTTAGTTGAAGATAAATTTAAGGTGGCGGTTTTAAATGTTATTGAACAGTATGGTTTTATGAAAGTCTAACCGTAATATCTTTTTCCCCTCGGGTTTTGATGAGTATATTTAAAAACATTTGCATCGCTTAAGCGATGAATTAAGTCAAAAGAAGGGAAAAAAAGAATCACTGTTGTTGTCATGGACAGGCGAAAGTCGATATATGTAGACTAGTTCTCTATGTTGCCACACAGTTTTCATTCTGCCATTTCGAGAAGATAATCGTAACCAGCATTGGAAGGTTTGAAGTAAATAACTAAAGTGCTTAGTCTACGAAAGATAAAAATCGAAAATCAGTTTTGCAGCTTGCTGTACACAAGATAAGCAATTAGCAGCGTAAAAAAAGGGTCGGAGTAAGGGGGAAAGGGGGGGGGGGGCTGACAAAACATCAAGAAAGAGGGGGAAAAAGTGAAGCAACTCCCCCCCCCACCCCCACCCTTCCCCTTATCCTCTCTTCGGAATTTTAATTGACATAGTCGATTGAGAAGCAGACCATTGAGGATACTATAATGTAGGTATTTAGAAGCGAATATCAGAAAAGTTTTGTTTTTTTCAAGGAGATAGACAATGAGCAAACGATGTGAGTCAGAGATGACATTTTATAACTAAAGTTAAAGAGAGAAAAATCATTAAAAACTAAAAGTGTTAAAATGTCTACGATTGTGTCTCGGAATGAAACTCAAAATATCATGTGTGGATGACGTGGATTTTTTTCTCCCTCCGAAAATCTTTTTTCGTTTATACGAAAACTGCTAAAATTTGAGCATCTTCAACAACTAATTACCACTTAAAACTTTCCGGTATACAAATTTTTTTTGTAATATTCGTTCTTTCATAATATCGGCGTATTTTCTTTATGGAGAAAAATAATCTAACGAAGTTAGAGGTTTTGGAGCAAATATCTTATAGCGCATAAATATTTTCTGTACATAATAATTGGACAAAGTTCAAAGCTCTTAAACATCTTACAGAATTTAAACTTATTTTTTTTTTCGTTCCCGTATGTTTATGGTAAAAATCTTTAAAAAGATAAAAAAAAAAATTTCCTATGTATCGCAAGATTATAGTAATTTTAACATTTTTTTTGTAATTTCTATATCAAGTATACTCAGGTATGACAATTTTTTTCCCGTCTTGATTGATCTTTTTTAAAAATTGCTTTGATTAAATATGCTTTATCCAGGGTTAATTGCCAATAATAATATTCCAGACAAGTGCATATTTTCCTAAAAATCTAGTAAACTTTTTTTTAACGCAATCACACCCATAAGTTACAAAGATTCAGCTGTTAGAAGGCGTATAAGTTTGGAAAATTGAAAAGCCGTAGAACATTTTCTTTCTTTGAAATCATGTTTGTCCATTTTCTCGTTTAGGAGAAGGGAGAAACTTTCACAGTTGAACCAGATTTCTTTCCCAATCTTCGAACTCGTACTCCAGTTTGTAATGTTGAAAAATGTTTACCTATTACATATTTAAAGTTCACCTATAAGACCTAGGGCGAAAATGTTTTTTTTTTTTTTTTCAAGATAAAA
>JAWDGP010000027.1:145000-147500 GCA_033675545.1 Elysia crispata | reverse complement strand
TTGTACATTTTTTTTTTCAAATGCTGTTTCTTTGTGCCTAATACAATTTCATTAAACCATTATTCGGCACAACGAGTACCTGACAATTTACATATACATACGCTTCCTAGTCCTACACAAAAGTATCAGAAAAGTCACGTCTAACAATTTGTTTGCACACAATAGTATCAGAAAAGTCACGTCTAACAGTTTGTTTGCACACAATAGTATCAGAAAAGTCACGTCTAACAATTTGTTTGCACACAATAGTATCAGAAAAGTCACGTCTAACAATTTGTTTGCACACAATAGTATCAGAAAAGTCACGTCTAACAATTTGTTTGCACACAATAGTATCAGAAAAGTCACGTCTAACAATTTGTTTGCACACAATACTATCAGAAAAGTCAAATCTAACCATTTATGGCATATAAATATACTACTATCTGATAAGTCATATGCAACCATTTTTTGCGTACAAAACTATTTGACAAATCACAACTAAATATTTTTGCATCATGCACTACCTTAAAAGTCACATCTAACCATTTTTTGCAGATACTACTATCCGACAAGTCACAGCTATCCGGCAAGTCACATTTACGATAATTCGCTGACACTTCTATGTAACGAGTCACATCTAACAATATATCGTAATCACTATTATCTCAAACGTCAAGTTTTCTCATGATTTATAGAAATTGGTATTCTATGTGTCATAAACAACTATGATTCGCAATAATTACTATCCAACAATTTACATCTTATCATAAATCGCAGACATAAAACCTGACAAATCATATCTAGCCATAACTCGCAGACATTTTCAATGGGGGAAATGTTATCCAAACATAACTTCATACAAAATATGCAACAAATCTTCATTGGCAGACACTATTATTTAACAAGTCCCATTTGATCATCATTGGCAGACACTATTATTCAAAAAGCCATACTTAAACATTAATGGCAGACACTATTGTTCAAGAAGTTACATCTCATCATAATTAGCAGGCACTTTTATTCAACAAATCATATCAAATCACCAGTGGCAGACATTATTATTTAAAGTCATACTTAAACATCATTATCAGACACAATTAATCAACAAGTCACACCCCATCATCATTATCAGACACAATTAATCAACAAGTCACACCCCATCATCATTATCAGACACAATTAATCAACAAGTCACACCTTATCATCATTGTCAGACACTATTAATTTACCAAGTCACACCCCATCATCATTGACAAACAGTATTAATCAAAGAGTCACACCTTATTACCATTGGCAGATATTATTAATCAACAAATCTCACTCCATCATCAATTGCAGACATTACTAATCAACATGACACACCTTATCATCATTGGCAGACATTCCTAATCAACAAGTCACACCTCATCATCATTGGCGGACACTATTAATCAGCAAGTCACACTCCATCATCAATTGCAGACATTATTAATCAACAGTCACACCCAATCATCACTGACAGACACGTTTAATCAACAAGTCACACCTTATCATCAATAAGCCACGTCTAATCATAATTGGCAAACACTGCTAATTAAGAATTCAAATCTAAGTATGATAATGCAGACATTGCTATGCAGCATGTCATACATAAACGTTATTGGTAGACAGTATTAATTGAACAACTCCCATATGATTATTGTTATGTGCTGCAGGCACTGTAACAAGAATGGCCGTAGCATCCTATCTTCGTCAAGGAAGTATGCTTCAGCTTTAGAAAACGCTGGTTTGATGCAAGGCTACCATTTTAGAATTTTATGGGAGTGACTTGTATACTCTTCCATTCTAAAGTGAGTGTAGCACCGCACCTCACCGTTTGATGTATAAATGTGTTGAAGAGTAAATGTAAGTTGATAAAGACTAAATGTAAGTTTGCTCCTTTATAAAGCTTCATATTAAAAATTTGCAACTTACCATGAAATGTTGAAATTTTCACAATGTTATGATAATTCTTTTTAAGATTCAACTTTATTTCAGTATTATTATTCTATTCTTCATGATGGATACAATTTATGTTTGTTCGTCACAGAATAATCAATAGTAACTTTTGAGAAGGAAAAATGTAGAAATATAACTGGATTACTTTGTTATTATACCATATTTTTTAAAATCTTTTATATTTTAAATAGAAGTCTCAAAAAATGAATTTTACTTCCAATTTTTAGTCCCTTCTCTTTTTTTTTTTTTGTGTGTGTTTTCTTTTTTTTTAATCATTTTTTTTCTATTAAGTGAAAAAAGCATATAAATTATAGATAAATATGAATGAATCAAAAAAGAAATAAAATGTATTGTATCAATGACGCTTTTCTCCTATCAGTTTTATCTCCCTTTGAAAAGTTACCTTAAGTGAGAATTCTCATTTAAACTATGGAATATTAACAACGAATGGGAACAAAATAAATGTACTGATTGAAGGCCGACTATAATAATGTTTCCTGAGTTTTCTTGCCGAACACAAATGTCTGTTTATCTTGTAAGT
>JAWDGP010000027.1:112500-142500 GCA_033675545.1 Elysia crispata | reverse complement strand
CCGCTACTGTACGCTGAGACAATAAAAGAGTTCAGTGGTACAGGAATGGCGTTTTAGACGACTTAAGCTAATAGTGAGAGCACCGATTTTAGAAAATGTTCTCTGTTATAACCACAAGCTGTTCTCGAACAGTAAAAACCACAAGGTGAACTAAGATTTAAGAGCGGATATTTTATATAGCACGGTTTGAGATTCAACGTGACCTGATCTGACATCTAGCAGATTGTCTAAATCAATCCAAACGTTGATTAATGTTCGTTGATGATGTCAGTCTTACATCTTGTGCTTTGTGCAAAAGCGATAAAAGCAAGTGACGTACTCACCAGTCAAGAGTGAAAATAACTTTAAAAGAGATATTCTAAGAGTTTAGTCTCTTCCGAACACGGAGCAATCCTGTGTACTGTAGGGGACCTAAGCCCATTGAAATTCACAGAACACATGCAACCTCTGATGCCATGATTTTCGCTCTCTTAAGCAACCAAACAGCGCGTACGCTACTTCCGATACTCAGAGGTGCGTCAAACTTGGACAGAAATTATAACTTTTAACTTGGTAATATAATTCCGCTCAAAAAACTTTGTAGTGTGGGAATCTACAGAACACTTGGTGTAGGTCCTGAAAGGTTCGGAAACGATTGTCTGGTTGATTTATAAGTATCACAGCTAACCAAATAGCAAAATCTCCTATTTCACCAACTGACATTCCATCCTTTATTACCTTTCCCCCCCCCCCCCCGCCCCTCGAATCTCTCCTACTGACGACATTCCATCCTTTATTATCTTCCCCCCCCCCCCCTCAAAATCTCACCAACTGAAATTACATCCTTTATTCTCTCTTACCCTCCCCCTCCAGGTCATAATAAGTGATATTTTGAGACACATGGAAATCCAAAAGTCAATAGACTTGGAAACATAATGGACCTCAGCTACATTACTTTCTTTGCACAAGTTTTCACTTAGTTTAAAAAAAAAAAAAAGATAAAAGAAGACACCATGTAGCGCGATGTAACTTAAGCTGTTTTACGGGAATTGGTTTTAACATGATTAGATACTGGCACGTTCTGTATAGATTTTAATCAATGTAAATCTGACTAATGCCGGTGACTTCTTCCTGTTCTCCAACAGCCCTGTAAGGTTATCACTAGGTGGAACTACTTACCTTTGGAACCAAACTTCCTTTCAGTAACTGCTCGTTTGTATCACTCCGCGTTCCGTCCGCAAAGTAGTTCAGAACTGCTGAGCGCCGAGCTTTGTCTGATCTGAAAGCGGAACCAAAAGAATTCGTTATTGCCGATTTTATGCGTTTTACATCGGAACATGTTCGGGCTTGTTGGATGTGAAAAATATTTTGCTTAGTTGAGCTGAGAGGAAAGTAGCCTGTTACCAAAGAAACGACTAATATGGATGGGCTAGAAGAGAATTTAACAAAATTTAATTCAAGGTGTTTCGATTACTTAAATGTTCAATTTATTCTCATCTCTCTCTCTTTCTTTCTCTCTCTCTCTCTCTCTCTCTCTCTCTCTCTCTCTCTCTCTCTCTCTCTCTCTCTCTCTCTCTCTCTTTTTTCTCTCTCTTTTTCTCTATTTCTCACTCACTCACACTACCTCCGTCTGTCTCTCATATTTCTCACACTCTCTCTTTCTCTCTTTTTCGATCTCTCTCTCTCTCTCTCTCTCTCTCTCTCTCTCTCTCTCTCTCTCTCTCTCTCTCTCTCTCTCTCTCTCTTTTTCCCTGACCTTCTCTCAACTTGTCTCATTCTTCCAACCGATCCTGTGTCTGTATGCTTGCCTCTAACATGTTTCTTCCCCCACACACACACACACACACCGTAAAGAGTGTACCTGTTGCCGTATGAGCCATGAACCGATAGAGGATGGTGTATGCTTGCCTCTCACATGTTCTCCCCCCCCCACACACACACACCGTAAAGAGTGTACCTGTTGCCGTATGAGCCATGAACCGATAGAGGATGGTGTATGCTTGCCTCTCACATGTTCTCCTCCCCCCGCCCCCACATACACACACACACACCGTAAAGAGTGTACCTGTTGCCGTATGAGCCATGAACCGATAGAGGATGGTGTATGCTTGCCTCTCACATGTTCTCCCCTCCCCACACACACACACACACCGTAAAGAGTGTACCTGTTGCCGTATGAGCCATGAACCGATAGAGGATGGTGTATGCTTGCCTCTCACATGTTCTCCCCCCCCACACACACACACCGTAAAGAGTGTACCTGTTGCCGTATGAGCCATGAACCGATAGAGGATGGTGTATGCTTGCCTCTCACATGTTCTCCCCTCCCCACACACACACACACCGTAAAGAGTGTACCTGTTGCCGTATGAGCCATGAACCGATAGAGGATGGTGTATGCTTGCCTCTCACATGTTTCCCCCCCCCACACACACACACACCGTAAAGAGTGTACCTGTTGCCGTATGAGCCATGAACCGATAGAGGATGGTGTATGCTTGTCTCTCACATGTTCTCCCCTCCCCACACACACACACACACACACCGTAAAGAGTGTACCTGTTGCCGTATGAGCCATGAACCGATAGAGGATGGTGTATGCTTGCCTCTCACATGTTCTCCCCCCCACACACACACACACACCGTAAAGAGTGTACCTGTTGCCGTATGAGCCATGAACCGATAGAGGATGGTGTATGCTTGCCTCTCACATGTTCTCCCCCCCCCCTCCCCACACCGTAAAGAGTGTACCTGTTGCCGTATGAGCCATGAACCGATAGAGGATGGTGTATGCTTGCCTCTCACATGCCCCCCCACACACACACACACCGTAAAGAGTGTACCTGTTGCCGTATGAGCCATGAACCGATAGAGGATGGTGTATGCTTGCCTCTCACATGTTTCCTCCCCCACACACACACACCGTAAAGAGTGTACCTGTTGCCGTATGAGCCATGAACCGATAGAGGATGGTGTATGCTTGCCTCTCACATGCCCCCCCCCCCACACACACACCGTAAAGAGTGTACCTGTTGCCGTATGAGCCATGAACCGATAGAGGATGGTGTATGCTTGCCTCTCACATGTTTCCCCACACACACACACACACACACACCGTAAAGAGTGTACCTGTTGCCGTATGAGCCATGAACCGATAGAGGATGGTGTATGCTTGTCTCTCACATGTTTCCCCCACACACACACACACCGAAAACACAGTACCTGTTGCCGAATGAGCCATGAACCGATAGAGGATGATGTATGCTTGCCTCTCACATACCGTAAAGAGTGTACCTGTTGCCGTATGAGCCATGAACCGATAGAGGATGGTGTATGCTTGCCTCTCACATGTTTCCCCCACACACACACACACCGTAAAGAGTGTACCTGTTGCCGTATGAGCCATGAACCGATAGAGGATGATGTATGCTTGCCTCCCCTTTCTTCAAGGCTGAAACAGTGAGAGCTCCTCCTCAGTTAGAATAGTCTAGATCAATCAACGATTCATGGGTAGTTTGTTCAGTTGGTTTGAGATTGTTTGACACATTGAATGATTAATTGATGCAGCGATGGATACGATGAGAAAATATCTGGGTTACTTCATGTTATAAACGATGGGTTGAACATTTTTATGGTCTGAGTTATAGATGAGGTATAGTATGGATAGTTTGAGGAACGTACTGGTATTGTAATGAGCCGATTGGCTAACAACTTGTTAGACTGATAAATTAACGAATCGACTAATAAGTAATGAATTGATTGTTTGATTTATTGTATGATGACTAGATCAGTTGCTTGACTGCCAGATGGATGTATTCCCAACTTTAAAAGTTGATTGATTGGATTCTTTGTCTCTGCTTAATATTTCATGAAATATGTGTGAAGTAAGTAAATTACTTTGAAGCTACCGATGAATATATAGCGATACAAAGCCTTGACAGTAATGGGCTTGAAAAATAATACGATCAGAGTAAAATTCCAAGACCTCACTGTTTACCTTGATTCCTTCCATGTCTTTAAAGTTAAAGTCAAGAACTGGCAGCGGGCCGCCTTGTCTGGTCCACCTGGTCCTCGTGGAACATGGTTGGTTTCCCAGAGAGAAAGGGAGAGAGTGAGAGAAGGCGAGAGAGAGTGAGAGAAAGGGAGAGAGAGAGCGAGAGAGAGACAGAGAGAGATGGAGAGAGAGACAGAGAGACAGAGAGAGAGAGAAAGAGAGAGAGAGAGAGAGAGAGAGGGAGAGAGAGAAATGGAGAGAGAGACAGGATGAGAGAAAGGAAGAGAGTGAGAGAAAGCGAGAGAGAGATAGAGAGAGAGAGAGAGAGAGAGAGAGAGAGAGAGAGAGAGAGAGAGAGAGAGAGAGAGAGAGAGAGAGAGAGAGAGAGAGAGAGAGAGAGCATGCGAGTCATATATTACAGATTTAATTGTAAAATGGATGGGCAGAGAAATTGAACGAATTGATGATAAAAAAAATTGTGAGAAAAAGGAGCAAGTACCTCAGAGGGACAAATACTTGTTGAATGTGGCTAAAAATAAACAAGGAAACGCATACGAATTGAAGTCACAAAATTCAGTTTTAGACAACGTTTAAAAGGTAAAAATAATTTCAAAAAATTATGTACAGTTCATTATTGCTTGCATATTATATGTCTTAAATAAAAAAAAAAAACTTGAGAAAAACCTTAAAAATACTTTGAAGTTTTTTATCCTGTCATAAATCTAAGTTTTTGTGGGTTAAAAGAAAAAAGTGGGATACCTAAAGAGTTTAGCTCCTAAAGCAAAGGTAAATGAGAAGAAGAGACAAACAAGCATTAAGGCGTGAAAATGAAACCAAAACGTGTCAACATTATCGTTTCTAGATGTTGATCTGTTGAAAAGCCAGCAGACTGTGTACCTGTGGGAGCCAGGGATGTACTCCAGAGTACCGTTTTCCTCTGTTTGGTCCTCCAATGCAATATGGATCTGGAGATTAAGTAGTCTTAGTAATAGTGGTGGTAGTAGTAGTAGTAGAGGTAGAAGTAGAAGTAGTGTAGAAGTAGTAGTAGTAGGAGTAGGAGTAGGAGTAGGAGTAAGAGTATTAGTACTGGTAGTAAGAGAAAGTAAAAGAAGAAGAAGAAGAAGAAGAAGAAGAAGAAGAAGAAGAAGAAGAAGAAGAAGAAGAAGAAGAAGAAGAAGAAGAAGAAGAAGAAGAATAAGAAGAAGAAGAAGAAGAAGAAGAAGAAGAAGAAGAGGAAGAAGAAGAAGAATAAGAAGAAGAAGAAGAAGAAGAAGAAGAAGAAGAAGAAGAAGAAGAAGAAGAAGAAGAAGAAGAAGAAGAAGAAGAAGAAGAAGAAGAAGAAGAAGAAGAAGAAGAAGAAGAAGAAGAAGAAGAAGAAGAAGAAGAAGAAGAAGAAGAAGAAGAAGAAGAAGAAGAAGAAGAAGAAGAAGAAGAAGAAGAAGAAGAAGAAGAAGAAGAAGAAGAAGAAGAAGAAGAAGAAGAAGAAGAAGAAGAAGAAGAAGAAGAAGAAGAAGAAGAAGAAGAAGAAGAAGAAGAAGAAGAAAGAAGAAAATGAAGAAAACAACCACAAACGTCCAATTCTCATCCGTTAAAAAAACCCCAAAAAACTTGGATATAACTGCCCATAACTCTAAATAAATTTGCATACATGATTATTATAAAATATATCCTTTAGGACCATACGAAGACTAACACATAGTTGACCTCATTTAGCAGAGAATAAACCTGTGATGGAGTTTAATTACAGGTCTCAAGGGAGGGCACTATGGTGAAAAAACTCTTACTGTCATTTTATACCTCTGGAAATTTGAACGATAACAAGGATGGCTGCTAAGATACTTGGTAATAATCAGATTGACCTAAAAAAAAAAAACACATTAAGGTTGGGGAAAGTTTGGAACAGATTTACTGTCAATGACTGCAAAAAAAGTTGTTATACAAAACCACTGATATCTGTGGTCAGCCAATTTTGTATAGGTAGTCATTATGAATTTTCACGCAAAGTATTATTTGATACAGGTTATTTTTCTTTGAGGAGAATAGCACTCCAAAAACATTATATGTTTTATTGTTTAATGGCTTTTTGTTGAAGACTGCTTATATGTAAAAATATTCGAAAGATATAAATCGGTTGGCGTGAACTGTTAGCTTTTTAAATTTTTATTTCAAATCTTAAAATATTCAATACAAATCCCACAAAGGGGAGGGAAAAAAATGTCAATGGTAAATAACCACTTTTTTTAGAAATGATCAGCAGTAAATATATAAGTGAGTGAAATAAATCAAAAGCCGTTCAAAATATTTAGAAATGATGCAATTTATTCAGAGGTTGTCGTATTTAGAGTCAGTATGTATATGGAAGCATCAGTCGCGCTGCCCCTGAAATAGTTGTGTGGCCTCAATCCATGACATAGAGTGACATTAGCCCTATTTATAAGGGAGACTTACGAAGTTAAGAAACAAATAAAAGTCATTTGAGGCATCTGTCTTCATGGAATTGATAACGAAAGTATCTGTTTACACAGATTCTACATAAATACGTATTGGGTGTAGTTTATCACAAAGTCTTTCCTGTGTATAAAGTCTCAACAGAGTCCGCTAAAGAATTGATTGAGTACTCACTGTGAGGTGCTGCATCGGTTGAGTTCGAGTCCAGTAGGAGTAATCTTGGTGCCTGAAACAAGGACAGGACAAAGATCACTCTGTGTGTAGGCAGTCTTCCCATACCATCTCTGATTCAAAAATTTCTATCGGTTCTGAGACCATTGGTGCAACATTGCAATTTCACTTTTCAAGCTTAGACGAACTTAAGGGGCGTTAAATAATTTAGAACTATTAATATTGGCATTAACTTGTGACATAGCAAACTGTTACATTATGGTCAGGAGAGAAAGAGAGAGAAGTGAAATCAGATATCAGTACTGTGCCTCCACACAGAAGAAAAGAAAACACATATAATAACATTTTAGAAATAAATAACTCAAAAAACAGAATAAAATACTAAATAATGCCGAATCTTAGAAATAAAGATTTAACCTTTTTATGGTCAGTGTTTCATGATAGTAATCTCACATATCTATGTTTATCATTTATTATTTACAAATAATGGAATGTGTATACATTTTTTCCTTCCTCACACATCCTTACCCTACTGGCTATCACCCTTTTCCTTGCCCCTCTCCCTATGAAAGTATTCATTGTACTTTAACTAATCAATTCTACCTTTTTTTGCTACTCATATTTTCTAATGCACACCCAACAACATTACCTTTAAACAACAACTAAAAAAGTAAAAAGAAAAAAAAATATCTATACGCGTTTATCCTTAAAACTTTAAAACTTTTAGCCAAGCGTATAAACTTAAAATTAACTCAAATGCAAGGATTGGTTTTAAGAATTTGTTATAGCTCCTGAGGCCACCTTCTCAGGGAGGATAGAGTGCTACCTACCAGGCCACCACTCCACCGTGTTTAGCTGGCTTAGAGTGTGGAGAGAATCTCGGCTCCTACCTACCAGGCCACCACTCCACCGTGTTTAGCTGGCTTAGAGTGTGGAGAGAATCCCGGCTCTTACCTACCAGGGCACCACTCCACCGTGTTTAGCTGGCTTAGAGTGTGGAGAGAATCTCGGCTGCTACCTACCAGGCCACCACTCCACCGTGTTTAGCTGGCTTAGAGTGTGGAGAGAATCTCGGCTGCTACCTACCAGGCCACCACTCCACCGTGTTTAGCTGGCTTGGAGTGTGGAGAGAATCTCGGCTGCTACCTACCAGGCCACCACTCCACCGTGTTTAGCTGGCTTAGAGTGTGGAGAGAATCTCGGCTGCTACCTACCAGGCCACCACTCCACCGTGTTTAGCTGGCTTAGAGTGTGGAGAGAATCTCGGCTGCTACCTACCAGGCCACCACTCCACCGTGTTTAGCTGGCTTAGAGTGTGGAGAGAATCTCGGCTGCTACCTACCAGGCCACCACTCCACCGTGTTTAGCTGGCTTAGAGTGTGGAGAGAATCTCGGCTGCTACCTACCAGGCCACCACTCCACCGTGTTTAGCTGGCTTAGAGTGTGGAGAGAATCTCGGCTGCTACCTACCAGGCCACCACTCCACCGTGTTTAGCTGGCTTAGAGTGTGGAGAGAATCTCGGCTGCTACCTACCAGGCCACCACTCCACCGTGTTTAGCTGGCTTAGAGTGTGGAGAGAATCTCGGCTGCTACCTACCAGGCCACCACTCCACCGTGTTTAGCTGGCTTAGAGTGTGGAGAGAATCTCGGCTGCTACCTACCAGGCCACCACTCCACCGTGTTTAGCTGGCTTAGAGTGTGGAGAGAATCTCGGCTGCTACCTACCAGGCCACCACTCCACCGTGTTTAGCTGGCTTAGAGTGTGGAGAGAATCTCGGCTCCTACCTACCAGGCCACCACTCCACCGTGTTTAGCTGGCTTAGCAAACAGCTGGTCGTGCCAGAATCGAACCTTAGCCTCCCGATCTGGAAGCAACAGCTGCGACGCTTTAACCTAAAAAGACACGAGATAAAGCATTAAACAAAATGGAAGCTCAATGTGATATAAAGGTTGAACAGACCAAGTCTTCGTAGATTTCTAGAGTCACACAGCTTGGGCTTTAATGGGAGGAAGTGAGTTAACGAAAAAAAAAAGATATGGTGTGGCTTACATGAAGGGTGTCCAGTACTCTACACAGGAGTGGTTTAGTGATGTTACATCCATGGTGTCCAGTACATGGTTACTGATCACTTACCACTGAAATGGTTTAAAGATATTACATAAATGGCGTCCAATACAAATGGTTACTAAGCAGTGACCAAGGAGTGATAAATTAGAGACGTTACATATATCGTGTCCAGTACAATGTTAATGAGCAGTAACAATGGAGTAACAAATTAGAGATGTTACATGTATGGTGTCCAGTACATGATTCACTGAGAAGTGACAATGGAGTGACAAACTAGAGATGTTACATGTATGGTGCCCAGTACAAATGGTTACTGAGCAGTGACAATGAAATGGCAAATTAGATGTGTTACATGTATGGTGCCCATTAGAAATGGTTACTGAGCAGTGACAAGGGGGCGACAAATTTGAGATGCTACATGTATGATGTCCAGTACAAATGGTTACTGAGCAGTGACAATGGAATGACATATTAGAGATGTTACATGTATGATATCCAGTGCATGGTTACTGAGCAGTGACAATGGAGTGACAAGTTTGAGATGTTACATGTATGATATCCAGTGCATGGTTACTGAGCAGTGACAATGGAGTGACAAGTATGAGATGTTACATGTATGGTGTTCAGCACAAATGGTTACTGAGCAGTGACAATGGAGTGACAAATTCGAGATGTTATATGAATGGTGTCCAGCACAAATGCTCACTGAGCAGTGACAATGGAGTGACGAATTAGAGATGTTACATGGATGATGTCCAGTACAAATGGTTACTGAGCAGTGACAATGGAGTGACAAATTAGAGATGTTACATGGATGATGCCCAGTACAAATGGTTACTGAGCAGTGACAATGGAGAGACAAATTAGAGATGTTACATGAATGGTGTCCAGCACAAATGGTTACTGAGCATTGACAATGGAGTGACAAATTCGAGATGTTATATGAATGGTGTCCAGTACAAATGGTTACTGAGCAGTGACAATGAAATGGGAAATTAGAGATGTTACATGAATGGTGTCCAGTACAAATGGTTACTGAGCAGTGACAATGGAGTGACAAATTAGAGATGTTACATGTATGGTGTCCATTAGAAATGGTTACTGAGCAGTGACAAGGGGGCGACAAATTAGAGATGCTACATGTATGATGTCCAGTACAAATGGTTACTGAGCAGTGACAAGTAAGAGATTCAATACAAATGGTTACTGAGCAATGACAATGGAGTGACACATTGTAGATGCTACATGAATGGTGTCCAGTACATGGTTCACTGATCACTGACCACTGCTGACGGCAGGAAGACCAGGTCGTGGAAGAGCGGGGACAGTCGCCAGTGCCCCAGGGCGTGCATGAGGACGTTGTTGACGTCACCAGACTGGTTCCGGTGGAACTCATAGAGCAGGTCTAGCTCGGCCTCTCCTGGCCCGTTCTCTGACTATAGAGACATACAATGATTTAAAGATGGCCAACTCATCAGAGACAATCAGAAAAAAAAAATTCAAATTGTTTATTGTTAAATTCTTTGCTTTCTTACTTTCATTTGATTTCGCAATGTTAGAATAGAATATTAATGAGAAAACAAGGGCCGCCTTCAAATTAACCGTGTCTATAGATATTAGGATTTGCTAACAGTTTATCATTTCTTAACAGAAATCTTAGCTCAAATAAAACATGAACAATGTTCAATTACATCGATGATTTACAATCGTTTCTTCGAGCTTTTTTTTTTTATATCGGTTAACTTGCGTATTAAAATTGCAATATTCAGTTAGTATTTTCCAAAGCACAATTAAAAATCTTTTTTTTTCCCTTAATTTTACAACTGTTTGATAGGAAAAAAAGAGTATTTCATGCCAATGTCGCGGACAAAAAAGTGATTCTGTTTTCTGTAAGATTTTATATTTGGTAGACACATGTTGGCGTAAAATCTTTCTTTACATATTCTGTCAACTGCACCATTTGTTTTTTGTCTGCTGTGTTATAGTCACTTCTAATTTTCCTTTCATTCAAAATTTCAGAATATTCTAAATATAAATTTTTCATTGACCCTTTTAATGTCCATTATAGACTTTTGAAGATAATTTCCCTTTTTTTTTAAATTTTAATTTCATGATTTGATCATTTGACATCTCTTATTCACTGAACCTTGCTTATCACAAAGTTGAATCATGACTCTCTAATCAGTTAAATTAATAATATAAGGAAAAAAATATTCTTTAACACTACCATAAAAATGTCGTATTCCTTTAATATTGCATCACACTGGTCGACAGAGAGAAGAGGGATATGGTTAAGAAAGCCATCTTTCCAGAATGTGTCTATTTGTTGGTTCGTGAGTTTGTACGTGGCCCAGTCAGCCTTGTTCTGTCAAAAAAAAGACATGACACTTTTGTTCAGTAAGTCTTTATCTTTAAACAACAAAGAAAGAGAGAATGGAAAAGAGAGAGAGATAGATAGATAGAGAGAGAGAGAGAGAGAGAGAGAGAGAGAGAGAGAGTGAGAGACAGACAGACAGACAGACAGATAGACAGACAGACAGACAGACAGAGAAAGAGGATTTAAAAAGAAGGGAACACTCAAGGAAATAAAAAAAAAGAAAAGAAAAGAAAAATAAACAGACAGAAAGACAAACAGAAGAGCAGAAGAGCAAAACTTGGAGCAAAAAAGAATAAAAGTGTGACAGCAAACGGTGAAAACCGTTCAAGACGATGGGTATTTTAAAACAGTTTGTTTCAAAAAGTCATCATTCCTAACTGCCCTACTCAAAAATGTGAAGTATTTCTGTCATCTAGGACCTTTCGGTGTGTCAATAACTTTAAGGGTAAAGCATGTGCCTTGATAATTTTATTCGCAGTTTCAAGCCCCAATCGCCGTAAATAGATTTTGAGGCCTCGCCGTTCGGTTCCGTACTGTCCCTCGAGGGCTTGAGTTTGATATGCAAAATGGTGTGGGATCATCTAACTGTGGATGAGATGTTTTAAAAAAAACTAGCCAAAATATAAATAAAATGGAAAAAATGTTTATTCACTGTCTCGATTTTCCTGCAGCGGATAATGGTATCCAAGGGAAGTAAAGTCATGAAATTTATAGATCGTCAAAAATGCGCAGTCACCTCCCTTTCCTTAAAGCATAATGATAACCCGTTACTGTATATTTTGTTCCCCTAATGCAGCAATCCATTCAAGCAGCAATACCTCTGCTCCGATTAGTCAGATGTTTTGCGGAGTGTTTTCCCTTGATCACGATGTCGCAACATCACACACCGTCTCTCTCTCTCTCTCTCTCTCTCTCTCTCTCTCTCTCTCTCTCTCTCTCTCTCTCTCTCTCTCTCTCTCTCTCTCTCTCTCTCTCTCTGTCTCTCTCTGTCTCTCTCTCACTCTCTATCTCTATCTCTCTCCATCTCTGTTTCTGTCTGTCTGTCTGTCTGTCTCTCTCTCTCTCTCTCTCTCTCTCTCTCTCTCTCTCTCTCTCTCTCTCTCTCTCTCTCTCTCTCTCTCTCCATCTCTGTTTCTGTCTGTCTGTCTGTCTGTCTCTCTCTCTCTCTCTCTCTCTCTCTCTCTCTCTCTCTCTCTCTCTCTCTCTCTCTCATGATTATGGTGCAAATTCGGTTCATCACAAATAAAAATAAGATGTTATTTTTTCAAAGTTCTAAGGATAGACTGAGGGAACAGGGTTATTTAGAGAGAGAGAGAGAGAGATCGTAAGAGAGACAGGAACAGAGAGAGAGGGAGAGAGGTAATATATAGAGACAGAGATGGTGGAAGAGATAAGAGAGGAAGATAGATAGATAGCCAGAGAGAGAGAGAGAGAGAGAGAGAGAGAGAGAGAGAGAGAGAGAGAGAGAGAGATTTGCCAACAACAGAGAATAGCAAAGAAAAAGGAGAGAGAGAGAGTCAGAGAGACGTAAAAGAAGATGAAAACGTAGGTATACGAGAAAAATAACAAGTAATTTTGAAAAGAAGAAACGTATGCTTTAACATGGAAACCAATTCAGAGCGTCAAAAGGTTACAAAAAAAAATCAGCATAAATAAAACTGCACGAATGCAATCAACTTCAACATAATTTATCTTTAATAGAAGATTGTTGAAGTTATAACAAGTATAGGAAGAAAAGCTTGCCTTCACTGGTTGAAATAGCTTGCCTGATGGTCCATGCTCTAGACTCCAGTCTTTGATACTCGTCATTGTCAACTGAGAACCGTCTGTGGTAGGTTGGAGCAAAAACAAGGGATCTACGAATAAAAAAAAAAAGTTTCTATGAACTTTATAAGGGTGTTGTATATTCAAAAGAATTGGGAAAACTGTGAAAAAGGTACAAAAAAAAATATCTCGGATACACGATAATAACAGATGTCAAGAGTGTTACAGAAATCAAGAAAACAATCTGGATTGCCAGAGACTCGAATAAGAAATCGAGCCCATTCATGATTAATAGTAAAAATTTTGTTGATATTAAAATAAAAGTTCCAATAGCATATGTCTGGTCATTTCAGTTGTATGGATGTGCCTGCTGGGCAAATAACGAAGTAATGAAAAAGAAACTAGAGGCCATAGCAATGTGTCTATATAGGAGAATAATGAAAATATCATGGATGAAAAAGGAAACAAATGAAAAACGTTCTTGCTCTAGACTTGCTGACAGTGGAAGATCTTTGATGACGACAACTAGAAAGAGGCTAATGAAATTTTCAAGACGCGACAAAGTTAAAGAGGACTAAGAAACACAAGCACGCCATGAAGAAAATAAATGGTATAGAAGGGCAGAGGAAGGCGACGGCTGAACTAGGTAGAAAGTCTCAACAAATGGGCCGCAGACAAGAGAATCAACCTCATGCATGCTACAGACGACTGAGTAAAACATAGAGCTATGGACACAGGTGTCTGCTTCAGACCTGGCACTTGATGATCTCGATTAGAAGGATAAAGATAATAATGTTAATGATGACGGTGATGATAATGATGGCGGTGATGATAATGATAATGATCAAATTATGCTCATGATGTTCATAATGATGATGATGATGATGATGATGATGATGATGATGATGATGATGATGATGATGATGATGATGATGGTGCTGATAGTGATGATGATGATGATATGATGATGGTGATGGTAATGATGATGATAATTATGAGATTATGCTCTTGATGTTCATGATGATGATGATGATGATGATAATGATGAGATTATGCTCTTGATGTTCATGATGATGATGATGATGATAATGATGAGATTATGCTCTTGATGTTCATGATGATGATGATGATGAGATTATGCTCTTGATGTTCATGATGATGATGATGATAATGATGAGATTATGCTCTTGATGTTCATGATGATGATGATTATGATGGTAATGGTGATGATAATGATGATATGATAATGATGATGATGATGGTAATGATTATAATGATGATGATGATGATGATGATGATGATGATGATGATGATGATGGTAATGATTATGATGATATGATAATGATGATAATGATGATAATGATTATGATGATGATGATGATGTTTATGATGATGATAATGATGAGATTATGCTCTTGATGTTCATGATGTTGATGGTGATACGACACTATTTAAACTGATCTGCTCTTTCACGACTTGGTATACGTGTTGCATCTACTCTCCCTCTGGACGCAAGCTTCATTTTTACGATTATTTCCCTCTGAATTTGAAATTACTTGTTGGTCTTTAGTTCTTTCCTTTGCAAGGTTTGCGTCTTCCAGCTTTTTTCATTAGTTGCAAGAAAAGTGCTTTACACGGGGTCCTTTTTAATCAAGGGCCAAGTTTACATCTAATAATGATTCTAACATTCTTTGAGTTTGCTGTGGACTATTTTAGTAAAATTGCTTTTAACCCTGAATTGTAGCGATATCGAAATTTTTACTCTGTAGTCTTTCATTGAGTATCAAATTCTCACACCTAGATCAACATTATGATTTCACCGTGAGTTACTGTACACAGTGCAGGATATGCTGGTACAGTAACATCATAGGGTAGCTTGACATTGTGCTACAGTCAAACTGTTCAATCCTAGACCTGGCTGTCTGTAGCTGGTTTAATTCACAGGTCATGGGGTCACTAGACTGTCGACAGGCTGATGATTCTGTAGGGCACGCTGAGCTTTGGATGCACGCGACGTGGAGAAACAAACCAGATTTTTACAAAACTTCTCAGAGCAGTTTATCGAGAAATAGCGTGTGGACTTCTCTCATGCTAAACTTAACAAGGTATTACTATTAGCAGCCATTGTAGCTACTGTCTTCGGTCGTTAATTTGCGATCAGACTCAGTTTTCAAATAATTTTATATTTTTTTTTAATGGTACAGTAATCATAGGATGATGTTGCTACAACAAGCTTGGCCATATCGTTGAAATGAATGAATTGCTAAATTACGTGTAGAGTTTAGCTACAGTTCGACACAACCTTTTTCAGGAAAAAATAACAATTCTAGCAATGAAGCAACACTTACTGAAAGCTAGATATACACGGAATCGTAAGCCTATCTATTTTCATAGACTCTATAATTCTAATTATGAGGATGGAAATTTCATTTTGTTTTTATTAGAATACATTTTCTTTTCAATATTTCAGATAACAGACGAAACAAAATTTAATACAAAAAAAGGTATGCAATTTGAAAGGTACGAGCTCAAAGGATTATTTCGGTCAAAAGGAAGAAATGCTTTTCTTCAATTCAGAGAATGGACTTTAGAATAAACGTGCGGCTGTCAAAGTCCATTGACTTTCCATCAAGTAATTGAGTACCCTTCTGATATACCTCTGTATTATTCCGATTTTCTGTTCTTTGATAGACAGGCTAAATTACGTTAGAAACTGGCTATTTTTAGAGATGATTATTAATTGTACAGTCATTACAATCCTAACGCAACAAGGAAAGCAGTCAACTGTTCTTGATCTTTCTGTCCTAATGCTAATTGAGGAAAAACTCGTCTGTCAGACAGAAACCCTAGCTCTTAGTTTTCTCTCAATAAACAAGGCCGAGGGAATATACGATACATACCTAGACAATGTATTCAGCAACCAAAACACTGTTAAACGCGATGAATAAAGAATTAAACAAGCTCATCACAAAACGTTATAATAGCCGATATCTACAGACCTTATGTTCCTACAGAGACCTATACCCTACAGTCCTGTAAACATACCTTTCAGCATAACCTTGAAAAAGCTGCTTTTCACTAACAACACTGGTTGTCAGCTGGCATGTGTGCGGAATCGATGCCTATTTTGTGCACCTAAAATAGACGTGTGGGCGCATCTTTGTGTCTTTCTGTGTCCGTCTCTAATCCCTCTTCAGATTATATAACAAAGACAGGCTTAAGACTCCATTAGCTGGGCAGTGGTCAGATTACAGTGTAGGACTGACCTGTTCAGTGTGCACTCAAAGGCTAGGCTTTGTTTGGCCCAATGCCATGTAAAAATTTAATAAATTATGATCTATTATTTACTTCGCTCCACCATAGTCGATTTGGAGCTGAAAAAGTAATCAACGTTAAGCAAGCTGCTGTAGTAGTAAAAGCAGCAGTAGAAGTAGTAGTAGTAGTAGTAGTAGTAGTAGTAGTAGTAGTAGTAGTAGTAGCAGCAGCAGCAGCAGCAGCAGTAGTAGTAGTAGTAGTAGTAGTAGTAGTAGTAGTAGTAGTAGTAGCAGCAGCAGCGGCAATAACGGTAGTAGTAGTAGTAGTAGTAGTAGTAGTAGTAGTAGTAGTAGTAGTAGTAGTAGTAGTAGTAGAAGCAGCAGCAGCAGCAGCAGCAGCAGCAGCAGCAGTAGTAGTAGTAGTAGTAGTAGTAGTAGTAGTAGTAGTAGTAGTAGTAGTAGTAGTAGTAGTAGTAGTAGTAGTAGTAGAAGCAGCAGCAACAGCAGCAGCAGCAGCAGCAGTAGTAGTAGTAGTAGTAGTAGTAGTAGTAGTAGTAGTAGTAGTAGTAGTAGTAGTAGTAGTAGTAGTAGTAAGAGCAGTAGTAGTAGTAGTAGTGTTGACAGAAGAAGTGGTGATGATGAATCATTGTAGCAATTACAGGTATACACCATTTGTTATTACAAACTGTGGTTTAGCTAAAGTACAAAACTTACGCTTCTATGAACCTCGAGAAGACACACCGAGCTGTTAGTACAGTGTCGATCCTACAGGCTCAGGAGTTTATCAGTCGAATGAAGACCTTGACCTTTTGACCACAAAGTGGCTATTGATTTTCGGAATTTCCCTGTTCCTATTTCTAGCTCATTCGCTGCGCTTCCTCATATCAAATACTTTCAGGTGATAATTTTATAGTTTATCTGTGGAATAGCTTTGTAGTGTAGGAGTAAATAGTGCGACAAGATCTAACTATTATGTGATATTATGGTTGGCATCCGCCGTGCCTATGTTGATGATTCTTTGTCCTTGTTCTGATGCAAAGCATCGACGTGGTAATTGTCCATTCACGCCCTACTGACCTGTTGTTGTCAATCAGGCAGTTATTGGTATAAAGGCTGGAGTTCAGAGTTTTTAATTTATAATGAACTGTAAACATTAGCGACATGTACAAATACTACTACTACTACTACTACTACTACTACTACTACTACTACTACTACTACTACTACTACTACTACTACTACTACTACTACTACTACTAATAATAATAATAATAATAATAATAATAATAATAATAATAATAATAATAATAATAATAATAATAATAATAATAATAATAATAATAATAATATCAACAGTAGTAATCAGCTGAAGAAAGAACTAAAATAAATTCATATTAATTTTCCAAACCTAAAATATATTTTTCTAATCATCGTTTACACCATTATGCAACCTGTAAAAGTTTAGTTAGCTGATTTTGTAGAATCCAAATGTTTTAAAACAATCATTATCAGGTGATTCTAAAAAAATGAGCAGGTATTTCTCCCCGGTAGGCACTACATCGTTGTGCACTTTTTTCGTTAACTCAGAGCCTTTGAATGAGGGTTTGAAAAGATCTTGAAATAGATTAGCAAAGTACAGAACTAGCTGTTCTACTGTGATATATTGTGGCACAATTTTTGTCTTAATTTGGTTTTTCCAGAATTTCGAAACCTCGCATTTGCGCGAGCAGATGAAAACAGAGAGAAAAAGGTAGATCGAATCATAATGAACTATTGACGAGACAAAAATTCTATCCGTATTCGCCGGTACTGTTTGATGAATCTTATCACTTTCATTGAATTTAAAAAAAAAAATTACGACTTACTCCACTGAAAAGCTTTTTTGATAATTATAACCAATCCTCGTTTTATTCCCTCATACAATATTTATAAAATATTTGATCCATCAATATCTCCAAAACTCATGCTCGGCGCTTGGTAACATGAACGTTTATCAAACAGCTAGAATAAAGTGCTTTTTGAATAAAGCGTCTTCCATTAAATGCGCATGTCCATAAAGATTAAATCAACCCACAGTTCCTCCTATACACCAGACCTGATCCAGGCGCCAGATATGTGTGGCTTAAAGATGTCAATTGAAAGATACGTCACTTCTATCTACAGTTCCATAACTTCAGTTCAAAGCGTCACGTTTTGACAAAAATACATTGTAAAAAAAATAAATAAAATAAAAATCTAGAGCTCTGTAATTCTAAACTATAAGTCCTGGCGCTGGCAAACTGTTCTATTCATTAAATCTTCTTCCATGTAGAAATCAATAAAGTATTAAGGATGTCACGTGTATCAAGGAAGTTATTTAACATTCAATGCGATTAAAAATAAAAAAAAAAACTCTAAGATTTTTTAAATCTTTAAAAAAAAAAAAAAAAGCGAAATTGATATAACGATAATTTCAAAATATATATTTAGCGCAAAAAGAGAAGAAGAAGAAGAAGAAGAAGAAGAAGAAGAAGAAGAAGAAGAAGAAGAAGAAGAAGAAGAAGAAGAAGAAGAAGAAGAAGAAGAAGAAGAAGAAGAAGAAGAAGAAGAAGAAGAAGAAGAAGAAGAAGAAGTAGAAAAAGATGAAGAAGAAGAAAAAGTAGAAGAAGATGAAGAAGAAGAAAAAGAAGAAGAAGAAGAAGAAGAAGAAGAAGAAGAAGAAGAAGAAGAAGAAGAAGAAGAAGAAGAAGAAGAAGAACAAGAACAAGAACAAGAAGAACAAGAAGAACAAGAACAAGAACAAGAACAAGAAGAACAAGAAGAAGAAGAAGAAGAAGAAGAAGAAGAAGAAGAAGAAGAAGAAGAAGAAGAAGAAGAAGAAGAAGAAGAAGAAGAAGAAGAAGAAGAAGAAGAAGAAGAAGAAGAAGAGAAGGAGGAGGAGGAGGAGGAGGACGAAGAAGGAGGAGGAGGAGGAGTAAGACAGGACTGGTAAGAAAGAGAGAGGGAAAGAAAAAGAGAGAGAGAGAGGGAGAAAGATAGATATATAGAGAGAGAGAGAAAGAGAGAGGGGTAAAGAGAGAGAGAGAGAGGGAGAAAGATAGATAGAGAGAGACGGACGGACAGACAGACAGAGGGCGAGAAGAATGATGAAAGAAGATGCTTTGGGAATAACAATTTGAATTTAGCTTATATTAAGTTGAAGGGGGGAAAAATCACCTGCAATACTGTTACAATTATAAAGAACTAAAGAAAAGTTCATTCCCTCCCCCCACCCCTATGATGCTGCTCGGTTGGCTGGTTTTCATGAGAATTAAGCACGCACCATCAGATTCATTGACCTAAAAAGGATTTGCGTGATTGATGGCCTTTAAATAACATCCCTGGAGGCTGGAGAAATCAATCATTTCCGAGTTATTGACCTGCTGATAGATGGATGATCGATCACTTGGCTGGCTTTCACATATAGCAGAAGGCTGTGAAGAAAGCGTAAAATATATAAATTGCAGCTTTTAAACCAAGATTTCAAAGTAGCGGTTAGTAGTAGTAGTAGTAGTAGTAGTAGTAGTAGTAGCAGTAGTAGTAGTAGTAGTAGTAGTAGTAGTAGTAGTAGTAGTAGTAGTAGTAGTAGTAGTAGTAGTAGTAGTAGTAGTAGTAGTAGTAGTAGTAGTAGTAGTAGTAGTAGTAGTAGTAGTAGTAGTAGTAGTAGTAGTAGTAGTAGTAGTAGTAGTAGTAGTAGTAGTAGTAGTAGTAGTAGTAGTAGTAGTAGTAGTAGTAGTAGTAGTAGTAGTAGTAGTAGTTGTAGAAGTAGTAGTAGTCGTAGTAGAGGTTGTATTGGTAGTTGTTATCATTGGTGTATGAGTAAAAGCATTAGTTCAAGGTGTGAAAGTGACAGATGGGGTACAAGAATTGTCCAATAATTGTATCAAACTGTTTATATTTTATTTTTTCATTTTTTCCCCCTGCATGTTTTGGGAGGGAGGTAGGTGGGAAACATTTATTTGATCTAGGACTGTGAGGCTAAAAACCAAATGGACGTCCTGGTAAGCCTATTTAAAGGTTTGAACTGAAATATTGTATTTGACAACATCCATCCTCTACTTATGAAACTCGAAACTGTGATAAATCTTTTCTAAGCACGTTCCAACAAGCCTATAATTATATATTTGCTGAGCCTTTAATGAGATTTGAACTGACTGTGTTCTCTTTGGCCCAGTGGAGTACTCTCTTGTCAAACTTGAGATGTTGTCAACAGCTAATTGGCCTGCCGTATCAGAGTATTGACATGATGTATTGGGCTTCTTGCCTGCTTGTACAGCTGCGGCGGGATAGAAAATGATGTTACGTGAAAACACATCATACTTGTCCCAGGTACGGTAGATTAGTGTTTTGGAGATAGAGGAAATGGAAAAAAGGTTGAAATTGAGGTGGATGAAATGTTAAAAAAAGCATATTTCATATAAAAAAAGTCTAATATAAGAGTGGCAAGCAACACATTTTGTCTTGAAACATTAGATCAATTTCATTTGTTTAGGTGTTTGGGTTTGCCGTTTTGTATCAGAATCTATGCGGTACCGGTCTCAATACAAACATTTTGTCTTTGGTTCCTCGTTAGAAATGATAACCCAAACGAACTCAATTCATTATTCTTTTCTTTCGTTTATAGTTCGAGAAAAGCAAATGAAGATTCAAAGGCATGCAATATAAAACATTAGATAAATGAATGAAAGAATGATATAAAAGAATGTCTTTAATGACATATGACAGGGTTTGATCGGTGTTCACCAAGCAATGCTTAACTGGGCGTATGACATCAATAGCCGTGACTCACTGCTTACACCAAGAATATCTGCATATTATATTACTAGGCATAGTTCATTGAGCAACTTCTTGTAAGGACCTTCTCTGATTGTAAATATTATTAGTCAAGAATTGTTTTAATTCATGATTCAATAAGAAGTAAAGTGGCAGAGGTGGAGAATACTGTCTAGCGTTCTATGTGGGTCACGTGCCAAATAATGAATAAACACTATGATTGGGAGGAAGTGGGATCTGAAAAAAAAGGTAAAAAAACAAGAAGAGAAGAAGGATAATTATTATAACAACAACAATAACAAAAATAGATGAAAGTCGAACGTAGGTATAGGTAAAAAAAAAAAGAGAGAAGAAGAAGAAGAAGAAGAAGAAGAAGAAGAAGAAGAAGAAGAAGAAGAAGAAGAAGAAGAAGAAGAAGAAGAAGAAGAAGAGGGAAAATGAGAAGGGAGAGGAGAAAGAGAAGGAGAAGGAGAAGTAGAAAAGAATAACATAACCAGTAGAGAAGGATGCCATCTCTTGCCAGTGCAGATGAATTTTTTCATCGTACTAAATTGATCAGCTGTTTGCGAACATTTCACACACGTGTAACGTAAACAATACATTTGTATATTTTTCTTACTTGCTAAAGCAAGTTTGAAAATAATTGTAGAAGAAGGAAGATGAAGCTGTAAATTTGTGCATTTCTTTCTTTGAAATCACTAAGAACATCGGCCGATCTGCCGAGCTGGTTTTGTCACAAACCTAGTGAGAGGTTGATTTGACAAGCAGTACTGGCTAGACAAGAATAGACCGTCGTTACATGGGCACAGAGCGGGGCGATGTTGGCGTTGGTTTGTGGTAGGTGCCTGCGGGGGACTGGGAGGTGCGAGGGAGTGGCGGAGGGGGCAGCAGAGAACCCCTGTGGAGAGGGGGGGGGGGGGAAGAGAGAGAGAGAGAGAGAGAGAGAGAGAGAGAGAGAGAGAGAGAGAGAGAGAGAGAGAGAGAGAGAGAGAGAGAGATCGCGTGCGATGTGTGAGTCCCATCTCTCCAACCAGTCACCAGTGTAATCTGTTCTATAGATCTCCTCCGCTCACCAGGCTAGATCTAGTTCAGATCGAACCAGGCCTGGTAGATGGAACACTCTTTTTCTTGAAAACAACACACAGCGTAAATCTTGAGTTTCAATTTACCCTATACATATATATCAGAACGTCATGACTTCCGCACTAGGCCTAGTGTCTACATCTAGTTTTCACCTCACGCGTCTATTCTGAATGTACAGTTTGGAGATATCAAGTGAAAAGTGATGTTTTGAGGACAGACTTTTCTGTATTGGTTACAGACTTCCGGATATATATCAATTTGAAGCCAGACTTAATAGCAAATTCTGCCATGGCCATCATCTTAACGTTTCTTCTCTTCATTGCCGGGTGTTGGGGTGAGTATACAGAGTCTTTCATAGCATCAAGTGTAGAAACATCAAATGTAGAAACATCAAATGTAGAAACATCAAATGTAGAAACATCAAATATAGAAACATCAAATGTAGAAACATCAAATGTAGAAACATCAAATATAGAAACATCAAATGTAGAAACATCAAATGTAGGAACATCAAATGTAGAAACATCAAGTGTTGAAAAATCAAAGTAGAAACATCAAGTGTAGAAACATCAAATATAGAAACATCAAGTGTAGAAACATCAAGTACTATAACATGATTCACGCCTGTGAAGATTAGACACATCTAATTTTACACATTAAATCACGACGACAAATAAGGAAAATGTGAATATACATCTTCATTTCAGTGCAGACTTAGTTTAGGCTACTATTTCTTTGATTCTTTTTTCAAAGCGTACTTATTGTTCATGGTAACGACAAATGTTGTACCTGATGAAATTCACACTAGATTAAATGTTTAAGTAACTATGCATCTCGAAACACTTACTTTTTCCGCGTTTTTTGTCAGAACCTCTATGAATCTTTTAATTAACCCATCTCTCTATCGGTGTAGGTGTCTATGTATCATTTCATTTATTCATTTCTTTCATTATCTGATTGTGATTCGTACGTGTCTCTTTTTTATATTATGATATATATATATATATATATCAATCTACAACTTGTACAAGTGAATATTTAGCGTTAGTTAACTGTCCGCAAAATAATAATAATTGTATTTTAATTATCACTCAGTCCGCATGCTATCATAATTATAGCTATCTTTGTGGTTTAACTGCAACATAATGTTACTCTCTTTTTCTGTATTTATATTACATCTATTAATGTGTAGATTATGGCTGAGATTTAAATTGAAACGCATCTATTTTGAGATACAGAAAAAGTGAAAAAAATAGGTTTGTGATATTGAATAGGATCACCGATATAAAAAAGTGACGTTAGAAGACAATCAATCTAACTAGCTATTAAAAAAAATCATCTATCTATCAATATACCGTTGTACTTTAATGTTTTCTATCTTAAACAAAGACATAGCGCTATCTGCATTTCTATGTATAATTTATCTCTATTTTTCTCTGACGATGTATTATTCGATTTTTCTACATGACTATCTGTATGCAACTCTGATTGTGCAGAGGCCCTTGCGTCTGTTTTGAAACTAACTGCCATTTTTATCTCTATTTTCTACCTATCTAGCTATTCACCCATCGCTCTTGCTATCTATATCTCCAGAAACCATCAATCAATCTGTCCATCCATTAATGTTTCCTTATTCTATCTTTCAAATTCCTTTACAGAAAAGTTTAGTTTAATATAAGTTCAATGTGTATCCGATGTAAGTCATGCAACTTACAGCACTCTATCCAATACGGTTTTAAGGGAAAGAACAATTTTGCAGCTCTCTATATAGAGCTTAATTTCATTTCCTCTATCTAAATCAACCTCCCCATCCTAACCCGTTTTACCCATTGGGTAGCTCGACTGTTTGTGTAGGAGAGCCATCAATTCTGTCTACTTAATACGCACTGTGACTTATGGGCTGGGGTCTCAAGAGCACATCTTGGCCCAGACTGAAGCAATCAATAATGTATAATCTAAAGCGTTACCCCAGGAGAAATACCCCGTCCTTGGTTACACTACACCACTAAAGCATTGTTCATCGCTCGTCTATACAACCGGCACATATATATGTGTGCGTGTGTGTTTATGTTTCTGTGGGGTTTTTGTATGAGTAATGACAGAAGTTCCTTGCTCACACTAAATCTCTTATCAATATGGCATGACAGATGCTTTTGTACTGTTTCACTGAAAATCAAGGCTTGATAGGTACTATAGCCGTGGACCAAGGGAGCAGACGCTCCAATTTATATTGACATCTGAAACTTGAAAAAGAAAAAAAGGACTCAAGGCTACTTCTTTTTAGCAAAATGCGGCTTTTCTAATACCATTTTCTATACTCAAAGTGCGGGTCCTATTTGTATTCATGGTTTCAAGCGGTGTTAAGTGAAAATTTATATTCATAGTTTCAAAAGATTGTCTACGATGTTAAAAAAAAAAAAAACATAAAGCAAAATGATATCAGTTTGATCCGGTATCTAGCGGTTTTAATAGGAAATGTCATTAACTCAACGTTGATGGGATTGAGAGATAAGCAGAGAGAGAGCTATACAGTTATCTAGGGCTAGTATACAACATCGTTGTTATGGGGAATATGACGTCATGGCAATTCACCCTATCGACAACACATCAATCCATGCAACTAGTCATAACTAGTCAACCAGTGTCATAACAAGTTTTGTAGAGCACAATGACTCATGCAAAAAGACCTATTACAGATCTCTTACTCCACCCCCCCACGGGTAGTCCCCAAAAGCCCGGAAAACTGTCAAGATGGTTGGTAACCAACGACAGGCAGGGCGTCACAGCCCCACCCAGTCAGACCTAGATGTGGCTCTGGAGCTGTACGGTAGCGTGGTATCAACTAGAATCTAACGATGTGTGGAGAGACTGGGGCCAGCAGTGACTCATCTTCGGCTTGCTTCATTAGGTCCTGCTCCTTGTTATCGCCATGCACACGCGCCTTCTCTATTGATTTCTCCAGGCGCGGGACGGCCCAGCGTGGAGTATGGAGAGATGTGCAGTTAGGGGAGTCTCTGGAGGGGGGGGGGGGACAACATGATTACCTGGATATTTGCGGAGATTTCCACTTTTCTCATTACTTTTTTTATTATTATTATTGTTAGTTATGAGGTTTTTTTTGGGGGGGGTTTTCGTCTACAAGGAGTATAATTGCTATGGCCTGTGTTGTTTGTGTGTTTGTTGATTCGTGTGTGTGTGTGTGTGTGTTTGTCAGCGCTGTGGTCGACCAAACTAACTTTTTAAACTTTAATGAGAGCGCTATGTACGAGAAAAGGTATTTGTGCGTGTGTACCAGAATTGGAAAGATAATTATTGAAGAAAAGGAGTTAAGAAGAAGAATGCTGCGCTCATGATAAGTCTGGCTCGTAAAGTCCTGCACTTCTTTTTCTCCACTATTTTAAACCTCTTCTATTACTGTTCCATCCTCTTCTCTACCTTTTTTTTTCTCACTCTTCTCATTTCTTTTCTTTCCAATTGTTTTCTTTTTTGTTTTGTTTTGTTTTGTTATGTTTTGTTTTTCATCTCCTATGTTGCTCTATCTTATCACGTACTATTGGCCCTTCAGAGTCTTTAAATATCGCTACAAGCACCTGTGTCTTCTCCATTCTACCCCTCCTCCCCCTCCCTAATCCACTGCTCTCTTAGCACATGATTTTTTTCTTCCCCTTGAGGATAAAACGAGAACATGTTAAATGACATGAATTAGCAGTTCAGCTTTATAGGATCAGCTGATCCCCACGGGATCCCCAGGTAATTGGTGTTTAACGTTATGAGAGAGAGAGAGAGAGAGAGAGAGAGAGAGAGAGAGGGAGGGAGAGAGAGAGGGAGAGAGAGAGGGAGGGAGAGAGAAAGAGAGAGAGAGAGATGGAGAGAGAGAGAGAGGGGGGGAGACAGAGAGAGAGAGAGGGGGGAGACAGAGAGAGAGAGGGGAGGGGAGGGAGAAGAGAGAGAGAGGGAGGGAGGGTGGAAGGGAGGGAGAGAGAGGGAAGGAGGGAGAGAGAGGGAAGGAGGGAGAGAGAGAGAGGGGAGGGGGAGAGAGAGAGGGAGAGAGGGAGGCAAGGAGGGAGAGAGAGAGGGAGGGAGGGAGAGAGAGAGGGATAGAGAGAGGGTGGGAGGGAGAGAGGGAGGAAAGGAGGGAGAGAGAGAGGGATAGAGAGAGGGAGGGAGGGAGAGAGGGAGGAAGGGAGGGAGAGAGAGGGAGGGAGGGAGGAAGGGAGGGGGATTAGGCATTAAAGTTATCTTATGAAATTATGTCGAAGTGGTCTGAGTTATTGTAGAAAGAAACTTAAAACTTAAGTTTTTCTTTCTTTTTTTTTTTTTTACTGAAAGTTTCATAAGAAAAATATTAAATATGAGAAACGCGGTATCAGTAATTATGATTTTGTCATATTCTCCCAAGAAATATAGCAGTCTTTTCAGGTTTCTTTCTTTTCGCTAGGAGCATAGCTGGGTGAATAGTATGAGTCTCACAGCTTCGTTTACCCCTCCCCTGTATGGAAGGCTCGCCGTATTGAGAATATCACCCACGACATTTTGAAAACTTGTTATATTTTGCAATATATATATATATATATATATTTTTTTTTTTTTTTGTAACATTTTAACGGGTTATGCTGCTATGGAAGAAGGTGTTGAAAAGTCCAGCTAAAAAAAAAAAAAAAAGAAAAAAAATAGCACTTTTTTTCCGTCGGAGAAAGTACTCCTAGCCAGAAGGCTCCTACCCAACCGGATCCAACACAGGCCAAATGTCCGCGCTGTTAGAATGGTCTTGAGTGATTAGGTTTCCTCCTCCATCACCTGCCCGCCTCGCCTCAAGGATTATTTAGATGAAGCTCTCTTTATAAAGCTTAGCCTGGAGAGATGGACACAGGCGAGGCAGAGGTGAGGACAATAGTTCCGAAATTAGAGCGATCAAAAAAAAAAAAAAATCCGACTGAAGAGCTTATAGTAAAAGTGACGGGAAAATAACTGAAATGATACAAACCCTAAAGATAAAGACGCATTGCAAAGCTATTTCTTATCTTATAATAGAAACGTATAATCTAATTTGGTTCTAATTTCTATTCTTGACGACTGATTTTGCTCTAAATTTTACAGACTGCCAATGACACGGGATACCAGAAGAAAGAGAATATTTTTTTTTCCATCAAAATGATTTAAGTTTTGTCCTAACGAACCTCATGGCCTCACGTGAGCCAGGGTTGCTTCTATGCATCCATTCGCGCTCTACAGATATATTAAAATGTTAGCTCTACATTTTGTGACAGGAAACAACAAAGACAACATAGCCTTACTGCGGATGACGGAAGATAGGGACAGGTGGAGAATCATGATCGCCGATGTCTGTTCCAGACAGGGCATTTGAGAGAGAAATATTGTGAATACTTGAGGACTGCGATGTGGCTCTGTGCAATGGATGACTAAGCCTGCATTTAAAATGGTCGTTCCTAGACTTGGCTGTGGGTCTTGGACATGCCTGCTCATTCCACCAATTCTGGATTTGTAACATGCAGGTTTCCTATAAAGGAAACAAAAAAATTCATACCTAATCATCCTAGGAAAATGATACTGCATGTTTGGAGGCTTTTACCATAAAAGAGCAGCAATATATATATATATATATATAAATAAACAAAAAAAAAAAAAACCAATTGAGGCAGACATGCTCTACCAGCGCTTGGCCAGCTCTGAGGCATTCCTAGACGAGACTAAATATCGCATTGCTACGTGCTAACTTCACACCATTTGACATTATTGAATCCGTGCCCTCCGTCTATGGATTTTACCCTGGCAGCATTTCTCAGCTGCACCCCCTCCCCATTTTTTTTCCCTTCCTCCCTTTCCCCCCAAATCGATTTCTCTATCAGACGCATCCAATTCTCCCAACGCCTGTTATATCTCACTCTACCCCGGCTGGAACACACTAGGTCAACCTGTACTCGCGCCTAATTTACACTTGGTGCAGACCGCCGGGTAGACATGATTCATGAAACAGACCCCGCGTCTATAATTATCACCGCTGCCTCTGTATGTGTATGTGTGTGTGTGTGTGTGTGGGGGGGGATCTATCGAAACCTCGAAACCCTGTTGATATGTATAAAACTAGAACTAACCATTAAGACTTCTGTTACAAACTATCCAAACAAGAAAATTCACACTTATATCTCTTTTCACGTAACATGCTATTCTACCTGAACCATTTGTTCGTTTAGTACTACTTAATTAAGATACTTTTGCTGCTGTTGCTAAAGCTGCTGCTACTGCTGCTGCTGCTGCTGCTGCTACTGCTACTACTACGTCTATTGCTACTACTACTACTACCACCACCACCACTACCACCACCACCACTACTATTACTACTACTACTACTACTACTACTACTACTACTACTACTACTACTACTACTACTACTACTACTACTACTACTACTACTACTACTACTACCACTACTACTACTACTACCACAACCACTACAACTACTACTACTACTACTACTACTACTACTACTACTACTAGTACTACTACTACTACTACTTCTGCTTCTTCTTCTGCTGCTGCTGCTGCTGCTACTGTTACTACTGCTGCTGATACTACTACTGCTACTACTACTACTACTACTAATACTACTACTACTACTACTACTACTACTACTACTACTACTACTACTACTACTACTACTACTACTACTACTACTACTACTACTACTACTACTACTACTACTACTACTACTACTACCACTACTACTACTACTACCATAACCACCACCACAACCACCGTAGCGACCATTATATATTCTTTCTATAGACAGGATTGTGACATTCTTGTCGTGTGTGGAATAACCTGCCTAGCTTTGATTTGATTGTGCCCAGACATCTGTTCCAATGTTTGCTCACCCAACTCATGTTGGGCCACCTATTACTCGACAGAAGAAAGACCTAATTTCCTTCTGTCACGGTTTGTTTGATCTCCTCTCCCTCTCTTCATGTCCGTGAGGCTGTGGTTTACTATTCATTCCTTTTTTACTTCGTCTCTCAGATACCCGAAAAGTCTTTTTCATTTTTTTGGAACGATTTCTCATTATCTTTTGAAAGTAAGAACTAAAATTTTCCAATATTTTAAACACCTATACATATGGGTTCAGGTGGTTCGGAATACAATGCAAAGAATAGCGTTCACCTTTCACATTACCCTTTTCATTGTTACAAACAGAATCATTGATACCGCTTAAATAGGAGAAAAACGTAGAGTTCATCTCTTTGTGTACTGGAAAATATTCGCAAAATTCCTTTAAATGGAGTAAAATGTGCGCCATACTCATATGACACTCCAATATCGACTATTAGGTGAATGTCATACAAAACTGATGTAAGAAATGATGTTGGAAATGTAGGAAAAGAGACAACTGTGCAAACAGACAATAATATGTTGTTACGCGGAAAGAGAAATGAAATTGAGCAATCTCACCTGTTGAAAGATTTCTAGGATGGGTGGAATCAATGGGATGGTCACAAAGGAGAATTAGATGAAGATAAAGGAAATCTTGACCAAGACATAGGAGATCGTGATGGAGAGATGGATGATCTAGATGAAGATAAAGGAAATCTTGACCAAGACATAGGAGATCGTGATGGAGAGATGGATGATCTAGATGAAGATAAAGGAAATCTTGACCAAGACATAGGAGATCGTGATGGAGAGATGGATGATCTAGATGAAGATAAAGGAAATCTTGACCAAGACATAGGAGATCGTGATGGAGAGATGGATGATTTAGATGAAGATAAAGGAAATCTTGATGCAATTTCGAAAAACCTTAACAAAAGACACTCGCCTTAACAAAAAATTAATGCTTTAAAAAATCAAATTGGTATCGTTAAAATCTGCAGAAAAAAAGTAAAACAAAACAAAAACGTATGAAACCAACCTAAAAATAATTCGAGTTCAAATAATTTTTTTGCTGTAAAAGAGAATAGAGAAAAAGCAAAAAAAAAAAAAAAAAAAGGCCAAAGACCTACTTCAAACGAAAAATACACCACTAACCGAAAAAAAAAAAAAATGGGTAAAGAAAGC
>JAWDGP010000027.1:87500-105000 GCA_033675545.1 Elysia crispata | reverse complement strand
TATTTATTTTAACACTATATTCTTCTTAAATATCAAGTATGTTTGTCTACTGTTAAGGTGTCAACAAAGAATTTCATTAAAGAAATAAGTTAGGCATTTGAAACTATTTGAGTGCTTGATTGTACACTTCTTTAAGTTTAAAATCAGTGCGAAAATAACAATGGTGCACTAAACAGACATGTTTTGTTTCTCAGTTTTGATGGTAATGATACAGGCACTTTTCATATCTTTTAGAAGTATTAAACTACAATGCACATTATATTGCGATTTATTATCAACTTTAACTTTCGTTTCCACTAGAATTTTAAAAGACTGTGTCGGGGCTTGTTTTGAAATGGGGATAACATAAAGGGTTGGGTTAATAGTTTGAAGAATGGTTAAAATAATGTGGAGAAAAAAGGAATTGCCTGCTGGATTGAACCATCTCTCGCGATTGTTATAGTGTCAAGGTGTAAACATAGATACAGTGTTATTTCTCTTAGATTCTGTCTTTTTTTCTCAGGCTTACAAATATATAGTTTACAGTATATATCCTAATTATTATGAGTAACAGTGCAAGTTTCTTGAAATTTTAAATATATCATGTCAATCTTTTCAGCTCTAAGGTCTTGTTGTTTTTTTTTAATTGTTATTCTTTGTTATGAAATTTCCTTACCTTTCTAAAGACATGTAGTTTTGTTTATAATGATGCTATAGGTAGGAGAAGAAAAGCAAAGTTAATCGATTTTCCGAAGCTGCGAGTTTTTCAAACGTATAATTATTTTCGACTTTTCACTCAGTTATTTATAGTAAAAATTGGCGTAAGTGGGTAGAAATGAGTTTTACAGAAGAGGAGAATTGTGGGCGAGAAAGAGAGAGAGAGAGAGGGGGGAGGGAGAGAGAGACAGAGAGAGAGAGATAGATAGAGAGAGAGAGAGAGAGAGAGAGTGAGAATGAGTTTTAAAGAGAGGAACAACAGGAAATGCAGGCACAGAGACAAAGATAGAGAGATAGAGAGAAACAGAGAGAGGAAAGAGGCTGGGGAGGGGGTGGGGAGATAGAGAGAGACTGAGACAGAGAGCGAGACAGAGAATGAGAGACTGAGAGACAGACAGACAGACAGACAGTCAAACAGAAAAACAGACAGAGACAGAGGAAACGTGAAAAAGTTCTCAAAGACATGTCAAAACAAATGTGGCTTTTGGCTGGTAAACAAAGTTTAGCTCCAGTAGACACGATGGAAGCCCAGTAGCTCGTGGCCTGATCAAGGTACTGTACACTGTCAGGTCTCATTGACTTTCCTTGATGTTTGATATCTGAGCAGAAAACATGATTTTTTCATTAGACGATGACTGCACATCATAGGGGGTTCATGACAGATTAGGTTTGATGGGTTCTTACACACAGTGAGAGAGGGAGAGGAGAGAGAGATAGAAAGAGAGAGAGAGAGAGAGAGAGAGAGAGAGAGGTAGAGACAAAGAGAAAGATTAGGGTCGAGAAATAAAAAGAGAAGGAGAGAGGAAAAGAGAGCGCAGAAGATAAAGATAAAGGTAAGATAGATACAGAGAGAAAGAGAGAGCGCAGAAGATAAAGATAAAGGTAAGATAGATACAGAGAGAAAGAGAGAGCGCAGAAGATAAAGATAAAGGTAAGATAGATACAGAGAGAAAGAGAGAGCGCAGAAGATAAAGATAAAGGTAAGATAGATACAGAGAGAAAGAGAGAGCGCAGAAGATAAAGATAAAGGTAAGATAGATACAGAGAGAAAGAGAGAGCGCAGAAGATAAAGATAAAGGTAAGATAGATACAGAGAGAAAGAGAGAGCGCAGAAGATAAAGATAAAGGTAAGATAGATACAGAGAGAGAGAGAGAGCGCAGAAGATAAAGATAAAGGTAAGATAGATACAGAGAGAAAGAGAGAGCGCAGAAGATAAAGATAAAGGTAAGATAGATACAGAGAGAAAGAGAGAGCGCAGAAGATAAAGATAAAGGTAAGATAGATACAGAGAGAAAGAGAGAGCGCAGAAGATAAAGATAAAGGTAAGATAGATACAGAGAGAAAGAGAGAGCGCAGAAGATAAAGATAAAGGTAAGATAGATACAGAGAGAAAGAGAGAGCGCAGAAGATAAAGATAAAGGTAAGATAGATACAGAGAGAGAGAGAGAGAGAGAGCGCAGAAGATAAAGATAAAGGTAAGATAGATACAGAGAGAGAGAGCGCAGAAGATAAAGATAAAGGTAAGATAGATACAGAGAGAGAGAGAGAGCGCAGAAGATAAAGATAAAGGTAAGATAGATACAGAGAGAGAGAGAGCGCAGAAGATAAAGATAAAGGTAAGATAGATACAGAGAGAGAGAGAGCGCAGAAGATAAAGATAAAGGTAAGATAGATACAGAGAGAAAGAGATAGGAAAGGGACAAGCATTTCTTTCTTAAAAAATTTGATGGCCTTTTGCTGTCTTTGGTGGTTTGGAAGTCTTTGATGATCAAATAAAGTTTTTCCTTCTGTGCACTTTTATTTTCTCTCAGAGTGGCCCCGGCACAGTGTAAAAATTGTCTCTGAGTTAGTCAATTTGAGGATACGGATGCCCCAAAGTTTCATAATTCCTCTACTCTGTTTTCTTGTAGATAAACTTCTTTTTTTTTTCCTTTCTTTTTTTTTTTTTTGGTTCGCACTGCAAAGCGTTGTTCATTTTTAGCCTTTTTAAACACTTTTTTATTACGCCATTCAGTGTAGTAACTGTTACTATCTAATCATTGGAGGTTTTTTTTTCTTAACCCTTCTCTAAACCCTTTCTTTACTTTACAATTTTGATCCATTTCAGACCCTTTCTTTTTCTTTCAATGGGGTTTTGAATGCTGTGAATTTTGTTTTTGGTTGTATTATAAAAAAATCTTATGTCTTCTTATGTGTAAGAAAAGGGGAAAAAAAAGTGTGTTTCAAACATGAATCTATTCAAGTTGTACTCCATGTTTATGCTGCTAATGTCACATTCTTAAGCTTTCGATCTGGATTTTCTAGTCTACCAACGTTTTTCTTTAATCTCATAGGTATTTGAGCCAAATTGTTCAATTCTTTGCTTTTACTTCGTTTGCTCAGGTCTAACCAAATAGAATTCCTTCGTTGGAAAGGGAATGATGGGAAAGAGTGGCATTCTATTGGACTTTGTTTTGCAAACAAAGGTATAAATTACTTTCAAAGTGACGCCATATCGTTGCGTTCTATTCCGCGATGCTTTAGAGTGACGTCCCCTTATTGACAAGATGTTTTCCTTCCCAATCTGTGGAATTTGGCACGGCACAGGCTTTATTGGCACTAAGCAGATGTTAGACGGCATGAAACCAGGTCGAATATAACTTCTGTTGCGCAACCTTGGTGGGAAATTGATTATGACAATATTTGGCCTTTTGTGACATTATCCCACCCCACGCTTTTTTCTCCTCCTCTTCCTCGTCCTCCGTCCAGTAAAGCTCAAACGAAATTCTCATTTTTATTGTATTTGGTATGCATTATTTGTTGCTTGTAACATCCCCGCATGAATTTGATTGCAGACATGACAAGGTTCTTTAACCATGAAGAAATAAAGTAAGTCTCAAACAAAATGTCATAACTATTTCTTTTAACTTAATAATTGAAACAAATTATTTGAAATAATTTTAAAACTCAGAAAATATATAATTTGATATACAGCTATGTGATATTTTTCTTTCTCTCTCTCTCTCTCTCTCTCTCTCTCTCTCTCTCTCTCTCTCTCTCTCTATCTATCTCGCTCTCTTTCTCTGACTGTCTGTCTGTCTTCCTGTCTGTCTACTTATCTGTTTTATTGCCCCTCTCTTTCTTTCTCGCCCCTTTTCTGTAGGTCTCTCTCTCTCTCTCTCTCTCTCTCTCTCTCTCTCTCTCTCTCTCTCTCTCTCTTATCTATCTCACTCTCTTTCTCTGACTGTCTGTCTCTCTGTCTGTCTGTCTATCTACTTATCTGTTTTATTGCCTCTCTCTCTCTCTTTCTCGTCCCCTTTCTGTAGGTCTCTCTCTCTCTCTCTCTCTCTCTCTCTCTCTCTCTCTCTCTCTCTATCTCTCTCTCTCTCCCTTATCTTGCTCTAAGTATTTTATCCTTCTTGCTATATCCTGTCACAGCAGATTGTACAAAGTGTTTCAAGACATGTACCGATTCCTTTTTTACCCTACGATTATCAATATTTTCTGATCGATTCATTGAAACGAAAGGATCTGAAACATTTCAAACGCCAACCATTTTCATTATCCAGCCAGACAATTGGCTCACCCGTGGTATTATTTTAGTCTTCTCGATGCTCTGTGCCTTGCTTTTTCCTCTGTTCTTTAGCCGTGGTTGATCGAGATCATTCGACAGCCTTTAACCTATAAGTATAGTTATTACATCCTAGTTCTGTTATTTTTGGCTCTATTGTCAAAAGGCTGCCATTTTTGAGGAAGATCCTAGTGCTGGTTACGCAATAAATCACTTGACATTTGATGTCTTCCTTTTTTTTTTTGGTTTATATCTATATATCTATATATATATAATTTTTTGGTTTGTTTGCCAAGTTTAATTTTTATTGTTTTTGTACTCTTATTTGTTGAAGTTTGCTTTTTCTATGTGTTTTTTTTTCCGAATCTCCTCCAATTTTTTTAATCGTCTGCTACCGTGCATTTTGTTTTGAATTTAAATGTTTCAATTCTGTATTTTTATGTCTGCCCCTCTTGACCTTAACCTCCTATCAAATTGTGGACGTTCAAAATCCATTACCTCATCTTATGTGTTGAGGTGAACGATCTCACTTGCTCCCATTCGCCTTGAAATTGGTTTTTATGCATCTCTCTGATATTTCGCTTGTCTCTCTCTCAGTCTCTCTCTCTCCCTCTCCCTCTCTCTCTCAGTCTCTCTCTTTCTCTCACTCTCTCTGTCTCCCTCTCTCTCTCTTTCTCTCTCTTTCGCTTTATCTCACTCTCTCTGACTCCCCCCCCCCCTCCCTCCCTCTGTCTCTGTCTCTCTCTCTCTCTCTTTCTCTCTGTCTCTGTCTCTGTCTCTTTCTCTTTCTCTTTCGTCTCTATCTATCTATCTTTCTATCTTTCTATCTATGTCTCTTAGCTCATCACTTTCGCTCTTTGTGCAAGAATAACACCAATCGAATTCAAACTTTCTGTTAATGCCTGTCTTTCTGTTGTTCCAAATCTTCCTGTTGAACTATAATTCCCTCGCTTCAATCATATGCCCCCTTCAATTATACAAATCTTTCTCAATTTCTTTTAGTTTTTACCACTTACATGCACTTAGGCGCTCTGTATAAATCTTAAAGTCAGTATTTTTTTGTGCTAAGTTTTGCTTGGGCTTTTTTTTATTCTCCCGGTATTGAAATGCACCTTGATAACATCTTTTTTTTTTTTTTTTTTGCAAATAATTTTTTGATTCAGATGGTGATATGTGTTGTCCCCACCACTGTGTCAGAAACTTCATAGTGTCTGACACAAATATGGGCAACTGTGCATGCTTAAATGTATGGAATTCGTCCCAATTTTTTTCTTGTTTTCTCTTTTTATTTATTTTCATTCGTTCCTGCTATTGCTTTTGTTATCGTTGTGATTGTTGTTTTGTTCTTTTTATTATAATTGCTGTTGCTGTAGTAGTTATCTTTTGTGTTTGGTTTTGTCTTTGCTGCCCATGTTGCTACACTCTTTTGTGCTGTTTTTGCTGCTGCTGCTATTGCTATTGATGTTGTCATTGCATTTGTTGCAATGTTTTTATTGTGGAAGTAATTTTTGTCTTTTGTTATTCCTCTACTTTTTGGTGGTGTTTTTACGACCGTTATGTCTGTTGTTCTTTTCGTTGTTGTCGTTGTTGTTGTTGCCGTTGTTGTTGTTGTTGTGGTTGTTGTGGTTGTTGAAATATTGTTGTTGTTGTTGTTGTTGTTGTTGTTGTTGTTGTTGTTGTTGTTGTTATTGTTGTTGTTGTTGTTGTTGAGGTTGTTGTGGTTGTTGAAATACTGTTTTCTAGCGCCTCACTTCCACTTTCTTCTTTTTTTTTAATCTTAACCCTCTGTTTCAGCTGTCGATTTCGCATTCATTATAATTTCTGTCTTTTTTCAGTTTGAAGATCACTCTCTCTCTCTCTCTCTCTCTCTCTCTCTCTCTCTCTCTCTCTCTCTCTCTCTCTCTCTCTCTCTCTCTCTCTCTCTCTCTCTCTCTCTCTCTCTCTCTCTCTCTCTCTCTCTCTCTCTCTCTCTCTCTTTCTCTTTTATCTTTCTCATAAACTTTTCCCTAATATCATTTTCTGATTCTATCTTTTCTGCCTCACCAGGAAGATATAAAAATGAATTTAGCGGGAATTTTGACAAAGCTGTGTGATGTATTTGTCTGAGGCTCGTAATATGTTTCCGCACGCCATAATCATTCCCTGTGAACTAGTTTTTTATTTTTTTTTTTATTTTATTTTCGTCAATTAAGTTTGATCGCATTGGATAGTGCGCTAGAGTTTTCGTTCTTTGGATAGCGGTGGCTGGTGAAATCGTGTTATACAAACTATCAGGCGGGGAAATTTGAGAGAGATTCAATATTGAAGAGAAAGGTGGCAAAAAAGATTCCGCCGAAACAAATATATCGTTCATGATGAAAGTTCTATCTGCATTGATCTATAAAGGTTTCATGTGTTTTGTTTTAAAAACTTTTGATCATTAGTTTTCTTATTAACCTCACCAAAATAGGCATTTTAATAAAATTGAAATATATAATATATAAATTGAAATGAGTAAGGCAGCTCTCTCCATGACATTCAGTGATTCACAAAAAACTTTACATACCATTTAAAATCTACCCGTCCGATTCCAGCCTAAAGCAATAAGTTTTTTTTTTCCAAGAGTTACGTGACATCTAGCCGACGCCTACTCCTCTCAATCTCAGCACGTGACATTTGGATCACGCCTACTCGTTCTCTTTTTCTGAGCTATCGCTTTTATTATTTTTTTTTTCTAACCGTACGTGTCACGCTACATGCTTTGTCTGGTTAATCTCGTGTTTCCGGCCACATTTCCTTATGTCTTTCATTCTCAATTGTCCTTTTCAATGCATTTTCCAACTAGAGTGATTTCGCTTTTTTTTTTGTAGTTGGCCTTTATGTGTCTGTTGGACTTTAAGACCGTGATGGCGTCCTTCCAAAGCTTTAGACATTTATCTGTCTTTCTATCTATCTATCTGTCTATCTATCTATCTTTCTGTCTTTCTCCATCTAGATCTATCTATCTATCTATCTATCTATCTATCTATCTTTATGTCTTTCTCCATCTAGATCTATCTATCTTTATGTCTTTCTCCATCTAGATCTATCTATCTATCTATCTGTCTATCTATCTATCTTTATGTCTTTCTCCATCTAGATCTATCTATCTATCTTTATGTCTTTCTCCATCTAGATCTATCTATCTATCTATCTATCTATCTTTATGTCTTTCTCCATCTAGATCTATCTATCTTTCTTTCTAATTTCCACTTTATCCATCTATCCATCGGTTTGTCTACAGTGTACTATATATATATAATATATATATATATATATATATATATATATAATATATATATATATATATATATATATATATCGAATTGTTTCTATCTCGCTATACCTCTATCTAAATATATTCTTTAGCATTTACCCATCTCACTTTCTACTATATAGCTAAATATATGATTGCATTTACATCTCTCTCTCTCTCTCTCTCTCTCTCTCTCTCTCTCTCTCTCTCTCTCTCTCTCTTTACTTTAATAAATAGCAATATGTCTTTTTTCTTGCATCTTTCTCTACATGTATGCCCAAATCTATTTCCTCTCTCATAATCACTCTCCTAATACTCTTACAAATCACTCTTTCCTTCAATCTTTGCATCTTTGTACTTGCGCACCATTTTTTTTCCTTGTTTCTTTTTTTTCACGTACACTACACTATAATTTCTAGCCATAATTTTGCATTTCAAACGTAGCCTGCACCGAACAGGGCAGAGTCAAAGATGAATCAAAATCTCATCTACCGACAGAGCGGGGCACGAACCCGCCGAGAATTTCCTTGCGGATATTAGGGCGAACGGTCTAATCCCACAGCCCACCGTCCTACATTCTCTCTTACATTAAGAAAAACAAAATGGTAAAACCCCAGAGCAACATCACAAAAGTACAAGATTTATTTCATAATAAGTTCTTTGTATCATCAAACAATTTTACGTGGAAACTTCATATAATGCCCGAGGGAGGAAAGAACTCAAAGAAAGATATAAAAATTAATTATTTTTTTTTTACTTTTCCCCCACATATTGCCTTCCTCCAATTCTCTTACCATCTTGATTTTTGTCTCTATCTCTGCTACCTCTTCTTTCGTTTCGACTCTCTATAATTATTTCATTTAACAGTCCACTGCTGTGTCTTGCATTATATTTTTGTCTCTGTGTGTTGGTACATTCGTGTGTCTGTCCTTTTGCAGGGCTTGCTGCTTGCCTGTGTGCGTGTGTGTGTCCTCTCTCTCTCTCTCTCTCTCTCTCTCTCTCTCTCTCTCTCTCTCTCTCTCTCTTCTCCTTCTCTTTCTCTGTCCTTCTCCCTCTCACTTTCACCCTCTCTTTCTTTTTCTCTCCCTCTTTCTCTCTCTTTCTCACCACACAGACAGACTTGCATTCCATCTTTCTACAAAACCACCATCCCTGTAATTTCTTTGGATTATTTTTTTTCTCACAACCTTTGCTTGAGGAAAGACCTATATTTTTTTTTCCATCTCTTTGTATCATGATAGCCCTAATTAACACATCTCACGCTTTATAGTTTTCACGAAGGCGGGCGAAGGTAGGGAAAAAACAAAACACAACACTCTTTACAATTATTTATGATTGAAATCTCTTTGGCCACTCTCCATCATAGTCTAGATCTACTGGTTCTCTGACCTTCTTCTCAATGTTCATCTCCCAGGGCGGTGCCCCCCCCCCCCTCCTCTCTCTCTCTCTCTCCCCATCCCTCCCTCCCTCTTCCTCTCTCACTCCCTCCCTTTCCTTCTCTCTCCCTCTCTCTCTCCACCTCCCTCCCTCTCCTCTCTCTCTTTCTCCCCCCCCCCCTCTCTCTCTCTCTCCCCGTTCCGCCCACTAACAGAGGTCGATTCTTCCGCTTCTTAAGTTTTCAGAATCCTCACTACTGGTCTCCGCAGAAATGGAAGTCCTGGGAAACACAGAGAAAATTCCTACCTTTTGTCATCTTAAAGGACATTATTATTACTTGAAGGCAAATGAAAGTAATAGCTCTAGTTCATTATGTTGGTCGGTATACTCTTAACGATACATTAGGCGTGCACTCTTACATAATGCTAGTGGTTTTGTTTGATATATCTCCGGTAAATTCCACAACTTCAGCTCCCTCCCTTTCCCTTGTCGGCTGATGCATACTTGCTTACTTCAGCAAAACCTTGAGTAAAAAAAAAAACTCTTAGAATGTTCAAATGTTTCTAAATGGCGTGGGCTCCAATTCAGGCTGGGCCGTTTGGAAATAAGGACGAACTCATTTTAAAGTGCTGAACTTCTGGCTTAACGGATAGCTGCCATCTCGCTCTGCGTGTGGGTGCGTGTCTGACACTGTCTATCTGACTCTCTCAAATGAAACACGAAATGTTTGATTCTTCTTCATTTTTCTTTTTCTTGCATAACGGCTGATCCAAGCGGATGTAAAGCAGACTTTATGTGGCAAATTCTTCTACGCTTGCCGGCAGATCTCCTCGTAAAAAAACGGTTTATCCGTGCCTTGGTGGTCAGTGGAAGGGTCGAAAAAAAATAATAATGGAAAAGACAAAGCGAATTTAATCTAAGTACGTCCATCACGTCATTTCTGCTATCGGTCAGTGTTGCCTTGGAAACCACTTTAAATGCTAATGAAGCTCTAGCGCTAGTTGTCTACAACGGTTTTTTCCCCATTTTTTGCTTTTTTTTTTTTTTGTCGCAACTGACAAACACACACAAAACATTCTGTAAGAACGGCAGGCTTTTGTAAGCGAGTATAACGCAACATCACAAATGCGCTTTAGTTTCAGAACATCGTTGAAGTTCATAAATAAGTCCATTAAGTAAACAGGAAAGAGTTACGAGAAGAAAAATACAAGAAAAACGAAAAAAAAAAAATCCGCATAAAAAGACGTTTATTTTTTGGAACTTTTGTCTTTCGCATGATTATTTCCGAGGTTTGAATGTTGAGAAAGCTATATTGAGACACTCTTATCAGAATAAGTGCACGATCAAAGATCTGTCTGAGTGCGTTAGACTTCCTGCACAATTCTTTTTTGGCTAGTTTCCCAAAGCGCCTGGAGAGGGTCCGTTTTAAGACTCTGTAAAGCAGTACTTGGGGTATCTTTCTAGATAGGGATTTGTTCTGTAATTACAAGAGAGTTGTTATTTTAATTCTTAACGCCGATATAGTGTGTTTATATGTAAAGGAACAATATACAGAACCTGGTATTCCACGATATGGCTCTACGTGATTTACATTGTTTCTGTGCTACACGCTGGCTACGCTTCTGTTCTATTTCTTTCTTTTTTCTTATTTCCTTTTCTCCTTTTTCTTTTTTGTGCGAGTGTTTCTTATTTTTTTTTGTAATTTTATTCTGTATCCATCAAACTATGCCTTGCTCGTCTTTCTCTTTCTCTTTCTCTCTCTCTCTATCTCTCTATCTCTCTCTCTCTCTCTTACTCTGTATCTCTCTCTCTCTCTTTCTTACTCTCTCTCTATTTCTCTGTCTCCTTCTAATCTCTCTCAATTTCTCTCTTTTCCTCTTATCTCTCTTTTTCTCTTTCTCTGACTCTTTATTTCTCTCTCTCTCTCTCTCTCTCTCTCTCTCTCTCTCTCTCTCTCTCTCTCTCTCTCTCTCTCTCTCACTTTTCTCCTTTTTCTTTTTTGTGCGAGTGTTTCTTATTTTTTTTTGTAATTTTATTCTGTATCCATCAAACTCTGCCTTGCTCGTCTTTCTCTTTCTCTCTCTCTCTCTCTCTCTCTCTCTCTCTCTCTCTCTCTCTCTCTCTCTCTTACTCTGTATCTCTCTCTCTCTCTCTCTTTCTTACTCTCTCTCTATTTCTCTGTCTCCTTCTAATCTCTCTCAATTTCTCTCTTTTCCTCTTATCTCTCTTTTTCTCTTTCTCTGACTCTTTATTTCTCTCTCTCTCTCTCTCTCTCTCTCTCTCTCTCTCTCTCTCTCTCTCTCTCTCTCTCTCTCTCTGTCCTTTCTGTTTCTCTTAGTCTCATCTCTCCTCCCATTCCTGAGTGCTCGACTGCTCCGCTATTTCCAACACTTATTTCTCCCCATTTCACGCTCTCTCTGATGGATCCCCTCAAAAGGGTTGCTTGAAAAGACCTCTCTAAGCTCCCGGCCAAGTAATACAAAAATTGCACCTTCTGTTTTCATCCTTATTGAGATGTTTTGCTGGCTGCTCTTACCAGCCCAGAGAGCACACAGCTAATCAATAACATAGCACGATTTTTCCTGGGTTATCAAATGCCAGCTTTCTCTAAAAATGTAGAGTTCTATTCCTCTACCAGCATCCCCTGATTTTATGAGTGAGGGGTTGGTCTTTCTACTGGAAAGCCTTGTGTGTGTGCTTTTTTTTTTTTTTCAGAATACTCATTTAGCAATGGACCCTCTACTAAACTATTGGTCCATATGTTTCTGTAACTTGAGTTTCATCTTTCAATACATCTCTCTTGGTTGAGCCCTTAAACCCTTTTACTTGCTTGATGTGGTACTGTGATAGGGCTTTCTATCTATCTATCCATATCTACATATCTATCTATTTACCCATGAATGAATCTATAATTATCTATCTATCTTTACATCTTTTTGTTTGCCTAATTAACTTTCCATAGTTGAGGCTATCCATTTCTTTGTCAATCTATCTATAGATCTTCCTTTATATATCTTCCTATCTATCTATCTTTGTTGATCTATCTAACCCTCTGTATTTTAAACGATTTATCTAATCTTTCCATAAATGAATTTGTCTATCCATGTGCCAATCTTTGTTGCTTTTTTTTATTAACGTTTTTATGTGTTTTTGACCTTTTTTTTATAATTAACGTGCAACATTTATTGGGACAGTATATCAGTCACACCAAACGCTAGAAACTTTGTATCTAAAGCCAAACTTAGCCAGGGAAGAAATCCGCCATCTTGCCAGAGACATGAAGCGAGAGAATTAAATGTATTGGGAGAACGAACTTCCCTGGAGGTTTCTAATAGTGTGTCACTTTTGACATTCAGTCAATCATGTTTGTCTGTCTCACTATTAGTGTGTCACTTCTGACACTCAGTCTTTCACGTTTGACTGTCTCACTATTAGTGTGCCATTGCTGACACCCAGTCTTTCATGTTTATCTGTCTCACTATTAGTGTTTAACTTCTGACACCCAGTCTTTCATGTTTGTCTGTCTCACTATAAGTGTGTCACTTCTGACGCTCAGTCTTTCATGTTTGTCTGTCTCACTATAAGTGTGTCACTTCTGACACCCAGTCTTTCATGTTTGTCTGTCTCACTATTAGTGTGTCACTTCTGACGCTCAGTCTTTCATGTTTGTCTGTCTCACGATTAGTGTGTCACTTCTAACACTCAGTCAATCATGTTTGTCTGTCTCACTATTAGTGTGCCATTTCTAACGCTCAGTCTTTCAAAAGTTTGTCTGTCTCACTATTAGTGTGTCACTTCTGACACTCAGTTTTTCATGTTTTTCTGTCTCACTATTAGTGTGTCACTTCTGGCACTCAGTCAATCATGTTTGTCTCACTATTAGTGTGCCATTTCTGACGCTCAGTCTTTCAAGTTTGTCTGTCTCACTATTAGTGTGTCACTTCTGACACTCAGTCTTTCATGTTTGTCTGTCTCACTATTAGTGTGTCACTTCTGACACTCAGTCAATCGTGTTTGTCTGTCTCACTATTAGTGTGCCACTTCTGACACTCAGTCTTTCATCGTCTGTCTCACTATTAGTGTGTCACTTCTGACACTCAGTCTTTCACGTTTGTCTGTCTCGCTATTAGTGTGCCACTTCTGGCACTCAATCTTTCATGTTTGTCTGTCTCACTATTTGTGTGTCACTTCTGACACTCTGTCTTTCACGTTTGTCTGTCTCGCTATTAGTGTGCCACTTCTGACACTCAGTCTTTCACGTTTGTCTGTCTCGCTATTAGTGTGCCACTTCTGGCACTCAGTCTTTCACGTTTGTCTGTCTCACTATTTGTGCGTCACTTCTGATACTCAGTCTTTCATGTTTGTCTGTCTCAGCCTGACAACCAGAAGCGGCTCACAACAAGCTTGTTCCTTCGAGTTCCGGTTTCTTTCTCCTCTAGACTGATGCACAGACTTTTCCTATTGATTGATCAGAAGGGGAGAAAACACCTTACACCCTGGCCATTTTTATCGTTTTTATATAGTTTTATTGTTACTACTCATGTTCAATTTATCTCCCTTACAAAGATATTGGAGATTTATTTGGAATGCGATTTCACGGAGTTATGCCACTTTGTTAGAGATCAAAGGCTGAGCCTGACGTTTTGACGGGCGCACGAAGCAATTTTGGTGGCGATGCTGACGGAAGAACTCCGTTCAAAGGGATGACATTTATACTGACGCTCAGAAGTCTGAAGGGGGAGAAAACACAGGGCGTGATGTGTGTGTGTGTGTGTGTGTTGGGGTGGGGAAAAAAGGGGGAGGGGTGTATGAGATGGGGGCAGGTAAAAGTTCTCGGGTAAAAAAAAAATGTCCTAACACAACCCAATATCAGAAGTCATAAAAATGGGAACAGTTTAAGTCTTTTGAGTAGCAGCGAACTCTCGCTTTAAGAAATCGCATTTCTTAGTGGAAAGAGAAAGTCTTCAAGTGCATTGCTAATTACTGCTGTAGTTGTAACTGTCTGTCTGGGTCGGCTCTTGAGAATCTTCCCTGAGATAGTAGAGTCCTAGACAAAATGGTTTGTTGTTCTGTCATGGTAGCAGAGAAAGAGAGAGAGAGAGAGAGAGAGAGAGAGAGAGAGAGAGAGAGAGAGAGAGAGAGAGAGAGAGAGAGAAAGAGAGAGAGAGATAAAGTGTAAATAGCTTTTTATTAATGGATGTTTTTGATCTCTTCATTTGTTGCGAATGAAAATAGGTCACTAAAAATAAGCAAAGAAAGACGAATGATTGGTTAGACAGATATTATCTGAAAAGATGGTAAGTTGCAAAGCGATATTAAGGGAAACGCAAAGTTTTTCTAAAAAGGAAAAAAAAATACATAATTGTTGATATAGGTCTAAACTGATATAATGATTAATATCTACAGCTAGAAAAAGTGAGATCGGGATGAAGAGTCGAAGAAAAATATGTAAAGAAACGCATTTATTTTACTTCATACAAAGTAATACCTACTATTAAAAACTTTATGTTGTATAGTTCAACGTCTCCTAAGTTTTACAAAGAGAGGCAAAACACAATGAAAGAGAAAAAAATAATGATAGATGTTTAAACGTTAAAAAATTGAGGAAAAGGAAAGAGAATATAAGCACGAAGATATCCAACAGCTTTCAAACTCACTGAGTGTGCTTCACTACAACCATTCTGACACCCATCTAGGTTTGTTAACGGACAGATCTGAAATCAGCGGGCAACTTGATCTCTCTTCCCACTCGATTGAAAACCAAATCGATTCTCTCTCTCTCTCTCTCTCTCTCTCTCTCTCTCTCTCTCTCTCTCTCTCTCTCTCTCTCTCTCTCTCTCTCTCTCTCTCTCCTGATATTTGTTCGGGGAAGACCAAAGCACTAACATAATTTAACCTTTGGGTGTTCCTTACGTTTAGTTTGAGCTGTCGTATTTAATTTCAAAAAAGAAGGGAGAAAAAAAAAAGAGAAAAGAAAATGTCTAACGGAGTTTCGTAAATTCAATCAACTTAAGCCCTCGAGAATATTACGTAGCGGAGATAAATCCATCGTTGGTTGATAGTTTAAGGTTAGGGATTTAAAATTCCTGATGATATTTACCTTTAAAAAGATAGAACTGAAACCAAACGACAAAAATATAAATCATTGCTTTATACCGTTACAGTTTAATCATTCTACCAGAAAAAAAATCACTAAATTACTTGAATTTATATAGTGATTTGGTTATTATTTTTTTCCAATAGATACTTGGTATTTTCTCGTGACGAGCTTAGGAATATTATGCGCAGGACAAAACCTTGAGTCAGACAGGGTATGATGATAAGGCGAGAGCATATAATTATGTGCATAGACTAAAAATCTCTACCATCACGATAGCGTCTACCATATTGATAGCGTCTACCATCATGATAGCGTGTACCATCATGATAGCGTCTACCATCATGATAGCGTCTACCATCATGATAGCGTCTACCATCAGCGTCTACCATATTGATAGCGTCTACCATATTGATAGCGTCTACCATCATGATAGCGTCTACCATCATGATAGCGTCTACCATCAGCGTCTACCATATTGATAGCGTCTACCATCATGATAGCGTCTACCATCATGATAGCGTCTACAATCATGATAGCGTCTACCATCATGATAGCGTCTACCATCACGATAGCGTCTACCATCATGATGTCGTCTACCATCATGTAGCGTCTACCATCAAGATAGCGTCTACGTAGCGGTTTTGTTATAGCTTAGTTGAGAAAGGCATAGTTATGTGGATGTTGTGTAGCAACGTGAAATATGAGAGAAAAAAAACAACAAAATCCGAAAGAAAGAGTAATTTATTTTTGATTTTGTTAGTATTTCATTACAGGATACTGGTGTTCAATTTTGTTCTTCCTCCGTAGCTGCGATGTTAATGTGACAAAATGACCGCTATTTTGGCTTTAGGAGTTTTACTTCGTCGGTTTGAGTCTCACACTTTAACGTTGATGAGCTTGAAGTCGCAATGACTTCAGAAGCTCTGCGTTGTGTTTTCTGAGGTAGAATTTTTTTATGAGCATAATATTATTATAAAGAGGAAGTGAGAAAGAGTAGGGAAAGAGAGAGAGAGAGAGAGAGAGAGAGAGAGAGAGAGAGAGAGAGAGAGAGAGAGAGAGAGAGAGGAAAAGGAACAGTGAAAGATAAAGAGAGAGAGACAGAAAAAGAAAGAGGAATAGCGAAAGAAGGGGAGAGAACAAAGAGGAAGGAAGGGAGGAGAGAGGGAAGAAGATGAATGAGGTAAAAAAGACACAGGGAAGATACCGAAAAAGAGAGAGAGAGAGAGAGAGAGAGAGAGAGAGAGAGAGAGAGAGAGAGAGAGAGAAAATAAAGCGAGGGAGAAAATAAAGCAAGGGAGAAAAAGAGTGAGAGCAAAACTGGCCGACATTAGAAATAATGACATAGAGATAACGGAGAGAAAAGGAGTAAAAGTGCAAGAAATGAAAAAAAAAAATGGAAATAGAAAGAGACACAAACACTTGCAAATGGAAGAAAAAAATAGCATGTTTCTTGAGCTCTAGCATGATCTGAAGTGACCTTTGACCTATTGAATGCATTGCCTGTAAACCAGAAGATCAGGATATCCTCTAGCTGCCAGGGTTTCTCCACTCCCTAGATTGAGAATGGATCCAATGTACTTCAGTATCCAGAGTGAAGATATAGCAGGCCTTTGCTAAGGTTTTTTTTTCCTTCTCTTTTTCTTTTTCTGTTCCATTTTTTCATTTTTTTTTTCTTTTTTTAATTTGTTCGATATTTTTCTTCTTCTTTTTTATTTTTTTCGTTACTTGGAAAGTTCTTAAAGTTTTTAGAAAATAGGATCTAACATGAAACGCTTATATATATATATATATTTTTTTTTTTTTTTTTTTTTTTTTTGAGGATAACTTAGAAAAGAGATACTGCGGACTACTAAATATTTCAAATTCCTTTCAGTTAGCTGTCTGTAAAATAATAATAATAATAATAATAATAATAATAATAATAATAATAATAATAATAATAATAATAATAATAATAATAATAATAATAATTAATAATAATAATAATAATAATAATAATAATAATAATAATAATAATAATAATAATAATAATAATAATAATAATAATAATAATAGAGCAACAACAACAACAACAACAACAACAACAACAACAACAACAACAACAACAACAACAGCAACAACAATTAATAATAATAATGATTACATCTATAAAGAAATCAATTGTGTTGAGATATACCTCGATCAAAATATAGCTTTAACGATACAGATAGAAATTACAGCGCAGCGGGGAAACATTTCTAAATAGACGTTAGATGAACCACACTCACAGATAAAGCGATGGAGTGGTCAGTCAGTAAACTGACCGCTGCCAAATCGATTTCATACCAGCGTGAGACTGCACACCAAAGCACTGTTTCCCATAATATATTCTCTATTAGATTCACGTGGCCTGGCGATATCCGACTGAGATTAGTTTTCACAATACTTCAGGGAGATTAGTTTTCACATATTACAGGATGATTAGTTTCCTGCTGTATGTTAGACGTAGTGTAATCTGACAAG
>JAWDGP010000027.1:67500-82500 GCA_033675545.1 Elysia crispata | reverse complement strand
AAAATCAGCTCATGGAACCATAACAGGAAAAGTTATCCAATCTCGTAATATTACGAATGTTATTATAAATGTATTACCAAGTAGATACGAATTTTAAAAACTAACAGTATCCCGCTATGTTATGAAAACAAGTAGATCAAAGTGACCTAGACATGATTTGTTTGTACATACTCAGCCTCGTAATGGGTGTTTCAAGTGGTCTTTAAATAGATCGGGTTTTTTTTTTTTTTGTTTTTCATGTTTAAATGGTATTAGCATAAAAAAATGAGATTTATATCAGGCTTTCCCGACTGCTTCGATTTGGCAAGATGCAGCACAATAAAAATGTGAATGCAAAGCATGATGCTATTTTTTAACCTCATACTCTCTCTCTCTCTCTCTCTCTCTCTCTCTCTCTCTCTCTCTCTCTCTCTCTCTCTCTCTCTCTCTCTCTCTCTCTCTCTCTCTCTCTCTCTCTCTCTCTCTCTCTCTCTCTCTCTCTCTAACTCTCACTCTCGTAGCATTGCCATGAAATATCGGGGCATTATAATTCTGCATTGAATACATTTAGCACGTTGGATCTATCTTGGCAAAGAAAAACCCATTATGCAATATGACAGGTGTGTGTAGCTTCATTACATTTGCTTCATTCCAAAGGCAAAAACTTCCTCTACTTCTAAACGAGGACTTACTGAAAGTCTCATTCAAATCATTTTCCTTTGAATAAGTTCATTGAGTCGATAGGAACTTTGAGCGATAGGAATTCCCCCAACAGTTACCTTATATGGTAACTGTACTCAACATACACTATGGATTATGTTTTCTTGTCTTCAAATCCTCGACCTTTCAGTTCCACAGAACGGTTTGCTTTGCAAAAAGGACGGAGAGTATGGAGTCCACGGGTTTTACGGTATGAAACGAAAATCAAACAAATAAAATAAGAATCGATCAATCTTTTTCACTCGCCTTGCCTTGAGGTACTGCTATGAATGTCCGTGTAAATAAAAGAAAAGTCTATATAACTTTTTTTTTCCCTTTGACAGTCATTATGAAAAACAATACAAAATGGAATTTATTAGCCTATATATTTACCACAGAAGTGTATGTATCCACAGGCGGGTTATATATTTTAATTTCCCACGTCATTCTTCTTTCCTTCGCACAATTGAGAACCGCTGATGTGTGAGGTCTAAGCTAGTCCTGATTTCTTAATGTAATAATCCAACATGACGACGCTATTCTCTCTCTCCTCTCAGATTAATTTCACGAGAGAACGTTTTAAAAAAATTTCAAAACCTGCTTCACATAAAGTAAACATCATGTCTTTGTCTGAGACAGCACTCCTGAATAAAATACGAGTTTAATGAAATTAGTTTTATGGAATATATTGTTTAAGTAATCGATTTTTGAGGCATGAGTATGAATGACGTTTCTAAAATTCAATTATAAACGTATGAGTTTTGAAATCGGCCGGATAAATCTTTGTTGAAAGCAAACGATAATGAAACATTGAGTAAAGAATTAAAGTGGAAATCTATGTGTTGTGTTAGTCCTTAGGAATTTGTGTGTGAGTGAGAGGGGGGGGGGGGGGGCCTTAGTTTACGGAGAAAGAATGAGAGGGCCAGATAGTTGAGAAGAAAGTGGTATTGACAAATGGAATGAAAAGAGAGAGAGAGAGAGAGAGAGAGAGAGAGAGAGAGAGAGAGAGAGAGAGAGAGAGAGAGAGAGAGAGCAGAAGAGCGAAAGAGAGGGAGAAAGAAAGATATAGAGAGAAAGAATAAAGAGACAGAGGTAGATAGATAAAGAGTGAGAAAGAGAGAGAGAAAAATAAAGAGAGAACGAGATAGAAATAATGAGAGCACGAGAGAGAAATAATTAAAGAGACAGAAAGATATATATACAGAGAGAAAGAAAAAGAGAGAGAGAGAGAGAGAGAGAGAGAGAGAGAGAGAGAGAGAGAGAGAGAGAGAGAGAGAGAGAGAGAGAGAGAGAGAGAAAATGAATGAGAGATTTGAAGGACGATAGAAAGACAAGCATTCCACGACTTATTTTTAACTGGAAATGACATCCCAGTAAGCCGTTGTACGGCCAGCATGTTTCTAGCGCCCTGACAGTAATCTGATTATATCTGATCTGATTTATACAATGGCTGTCGGTGGGCCCTGCATCTCGGTATGTCTAGCAGCGACCCCTGGTCATGCTACCCGAGACAGCTTGAAACAGCAAGCAAAGATTACTTTAGAGTAATTTGTTGTCCTCTAAGTTTGGCCAAAATTTTTATGAGGCCATTGTGGCCCTCAATCAAACCAGTGATCTATTGGGCTAGTACAGTCAGATTCGATCCTGTGACTTGGTGTCGCGCAAGAGTTTGAGCCCAAGAACTGCTACTGTCAGTGAAGCACTCTACCGACTGAGCCACCTTAATTCCCATTTAGAGAACAGAAGTGTTCCAAAGCAGAGAAACTTGGAGCTCTTGGTTTCTAGGCTTGGTATAATCAAGAATATGCGCACGAATTAGATAGGCAATAAGGTCAGCAATTTAATAGAAACTTATGTTTTATCATAATTATAATTAATATGTAGACAGAACATTTTGTGAATTGTTGTATGATAACTCAAATGCTAATAAAAAAAAAAGTTCACCAAAGGATGATCTGACAGATAGAGAATGATAAAAATAATAGATAGTTATGAGATTTGGAAATATTGATGTAAATCTTTATTGAGAAATGAGTAGGTAAGGATAGATCGATAAACTACACAGAAAGACAAAATGAGAAATAATTAGTTAACTACACACACACATAAACACACACACACACATTATGTGTGTATGTATGTGTGCTTGTGTATGTATGTCTCTAAGCGATTACCATAATTATATATCCCCCATCCCAAATCATCTTTCACTCCCTCAATCTCTCTTTCTCTCTCTCTCTCCATTCGATCTCGGTCCCACTTTTTCTCCTTCTTTCTTTCTCTCCAATATTTTTATCTGTTTTTTTCGTCGTCTGTCATTTTATATGGTTATTTTTCTATCTCGCTCTCGAACTCTTTTTACATTTTTCAACATTTTTTTCTTTGGGTTGTCTATCAATCTGTAGCCAAAGTTTTTTACAGGCCTCTGAGAAGCATTGAGAGGAATGATCTTACTGGAGATGTCGATCATTAAATATCGGAATAAATGCATGGCAAGTTGTAGTAATACTCTTGCTCACAATTCCTTTCAACAGGTTTAGAAAGAATAATACTGAGTCAATATTATTAATTAGAATTTAGTTTTTTTCTACCCATCTCTTTTGAAAGTGAAAATTAAAAATTTTATCTCATGTCATCTTCATCAAAACCTCATCTTAGATTAATAAAAAAAGAGTTACGTAATCTTCCCTTGTCTTTTTGTTTTGTCCATTTTCACATGTTTTATAAGGTCGAAAGATTATGTATGTAAGTTTTTCTTTCTTTCATTTTCAACATTTTTGTTGCTATTCTTCCCTTCTTTCACTTTCTATCTGTCTTTTTTCTGTCTCTGTCCGTCTGTCTGTCGGTCAGTCTATCTGTCTGTCTGTCTCCCTCCCGCCCACCCCCCCTCTTTCTCTCTCTTTCTTTCTCTCTCTCTCTCTCTCTCTCTCTCTCTCTTTCAGTCTCTCTTTCTTTCTCTCTCTCTCTCTCTTTCAGTCTCTCTTTCTTTCTCTCTCTCTCTCTCTCTCTCTCTCTCTCTCTCTCTCTCTCTCTCTCTCTCTAAGTTGGATGTGCAGGTACAGAGTTTCCCTTGATGCCCCAGGAGATCTTTGCTGTAGGTGTGTTAGGCTTCTCATATTTTCTGGCAGGGACTTGATTTTGAATTTTGCTAAAAAGGTCGTAAACATTGCTATGAATGCTGTATATCAATTAAATCTCTCTCTCTCTCTCTCTCTCTCTCTCTCTCTCTCTCTCTCTCTCTCTCTCTCTCTCTCTCTCTCTCTCTCTCTCTCTCTCTCTCTCTCTCTCTCTCTCTTTCTCTCTTTCTCTTTCTCTCTCTCTCATTCTCTGTCTCTTTTATCTCCGTATCGATACGAAAATTCCTTTATTTTTTTGCCACGTCAATAATTTTGTTAGAAGTAAGAGACATCGCTTTGTTGCTACTTAATTTAATTGAAAAATAATCTCGAATTTTGCTCAGAACATAATGAAACCATCAATTCGTCTCTTGTACCATGTAACGAAAACAAAGTACATTTTGTTACTCGAAAAAAAAAATGAATTGTCTGCAACCATCGTTTTAGTCTCCCCTAGCCCAACGCACCTTACCTCAACCCTCTGAGATGTGACCTGAAAATTTTGCGCCTTATAAATAAAAAAGGCCTGGCATTTCTGTTTTCCTAGTAATAAAATGTGTTCCTGCCCCACTTTAAAACAAACAGTTTCACACTCGCATAAACGGATGCAATATTACGTAACGATTCACTCACTTCAATCTCACTTCGTATTCGTGCGAGAAAATATTCTGCTCATTCAACGAGCTCTAGCGCTACATTGTGAACTCATTCCGTATAGCCTTTTGTTCGAACAATCGGTTTTAACCTGAAAATACTGGGGAAAAAGAACTTTTGACTAAGCCATACACAGTTCTAACCTACTGAAGAAAGTTGTTTCTTCTTCTTCTTCTTCTTCTTCTTCTTCTTCTTCTTCTTCTTCTTCTTCTTCTTCTTCTTCTTCTTCTTCTTCTTCTTCTTCTTCTTCTTCTTCTTCTTCTTCTTCTTCTTCTTCTTCTTCTTCTTCTTCTTCTTCTTCTTCTTCTTCTTCTTCTTCTTCTTCTTCTTCTTCTTCTTCTTCTTCTTCTTCTTCTTCTTCTTCTTCTTCTTCTTCTAATCCCTTTTTTATTACGAATAATATCAAAAGCATCTTTTTTTTTAAATATTCAATCCGACGTATTTTTTTATTACTCTTCGTCGCAGTAATTCATAACCAGTCCCAAGCTGAAAGTCCCCCTTTAATTTCCTGCCTCGAACAGTTTACCCGTCGGCTTCTTTCACTGCCTTCACCACTCACCTGCACGTTTAGTTTTCTTTATAATTAGCCCCATCCCTTCTCCTGGCCGCCCAGCTCCCACCCCCCCCCCACCCCCCTCTCAACACTCCAGGACTTCAATCTCCCCAGAGTTTGCTGCCCTTATTTCTCTGCCATCTCTCGTGTCTCCCAGAGCTTCAGACCTCGCCATGCACCTGAGGTATCGATTTTTGCTATCCCACTAGTGGTTTCCCCTCTTTCTCTCCCTCCCTCCCTCTCTTTCTCTCTGTCTCTGTCTATCTCCATCTTCCTGTTTGTTCCGCTATGTTTTCTCTTCTCTTCATTTCTCTTTTGCTACCTCAGTCTTTCTCTTTCTCTCTATTTCTGCGTCACCACATTTTTATTCGCTACTCCCCTAGTCCGATCTCTCTCGCTCCGTCCCCTCCTGCCTTTTTGCTTCTTTGTTTGTGTTTTTTTTCCTCCTCCTCTCTCTATCTCTTTCACCTGGCTCTCTCAAAATAATCAATACCTTGTCTCTGAGCCGGCGCTTTTCTCTTCTCCACTAAACTTACACAACCAATCTGATTGCCTGTCCAAACTGCGACAGCTCTTTGATGAGATGAGAAAATAACTCTTGTTATGTGAGTCACTTTGACCGGCAATTCACCCATTAGGAAACATTTTCAAATGTCTGGTCTACAACGAGCAAACAAAGTTTGAAAATCACCGAGGATACTAAAAAAAATATGTGTGAAAGAATTTACAATTCCTTTATCAGATTTTTATTATTTTTCATTCTCTTCGCCCCCCTTTTTTCAAAGACTCATTTGTCTTTAATTTTTTTTTTTTTCAATTTCTCTTTCGTCTCCCTTTCTTCTTTTTCTTTTTTCTTTTTTTTCATCTTTTATTTCTTCTTCTTCTTCTTCTTCTTCTTCTTCTTCTTCTTCTTCTTCTTCTTCTTCTTCTTCTTCTTCTTCTTCTTCTTCTTCTTCTTCTTCTTCTTCTTCTTCTTCTTCTTCTTCTTCTTCTTCTTCTTCTTCTTCTTCTTCTTCTTCTTCTTCTTCTTCTTCTTCTTCTTCTTCTTCTTCTTCTTCTTCTTCTTCTTCTTCTTCTTCTTCTTCTTCTTCTTCTTCTTTCCTCACTTCCTCCTTTTATATCTGGATCCATTTTTGTCCCAGGATTTTGCGTTGGAGCCAGTGGTTTAAATCCCCTAGAAAATTTCTGTGAGACATTATACAAATCCGAGACCTGAAGAAAATCCATGCAACAAAGAAATGCCCAACTCTTACGGATGCTAAAATAAAAAAAAGCCACCACGTCTAGTTTCATTTTCCTAATAACAATCCTATTTTAGCCCATGCGAAAAAACGGAACAAAAGACTTTTGTTTGCTCTAATTTGTTTTGCTGTTGCTACATTTTAACGACCTCCCTTTTTTGTTGAATATTGTCGCTAGACGCTGTAGAAATAGGCAGTTTTCTTAACTTTTTATGTGTTACAGACAACTTCTTTTGTGGAACTTACACAAGTGAAAAAATGGCCTTGTTTATGTGCAAAGCTATAACGCCTTTTGGGAATATTTCATATTTATAAATCAAGTGCAACTTTCATACATAACATTTTCCTCAGGAACAAAAATTTTACTTGTGCCATATGAAAAACAAACAACAACAACAACAATAACAACAACAATAAGCTATGGATATTGCCCTAGCAGCAAATTTATTGGTTATTCAGTACAACTAAAATACAGTAACGCCAAACTAATTCTTCAATAGCACTGCAGTAACGGGATAACTTATAAGTTCCCTCAGTTTCCCTGGGATTCTTATTCGAACACATCGACTTTTAGTCAAGTCAGAGGTGGGACTCTCAAGGTGAGATATAACCTCATTACCAGAGACTCGGATAGAGATCGAACCTGCTCCCTTGTATCGTAATTTCAGTGCTCTACTGGCAGGCAGGGTCGGGGCTTGCCCCTGTTTTAAATATTTGATGGTTACCGTGTGAACTGGGATAATCACATGAAAAATCAATATCTGAAGCGTTTTTCACAAGTGATATTTGCCAGGCGTTGATGTTCAATAATTTACAGGCGCCAATTATTTTTCAATTCAGCGATGCTTGGGGAAAAAAAACAAAACAAAACAAAAACAACGTGATGCCAGGAAAAACTGTTGAGGATGGGAATAAAAATAAAATTTAAGTATTGCAGAATATTGATTTTGTGGAAATAGTAGAGGCCTATGCTACACGATATTGGAAGAAATAGACTTGACTACCTTGTTAACTATTTAATCTGAAAACATCTATAGCATAACATATTGTTAGACTATTCTCTGTGTTTTAGAACCACGCGACTGCCGAATATAACCCTAGGGGTTGTTTTTTCTTTCCTTTTTTTTATACAAATGCTCCTTTCTGTGTTTCAGCTTCGAGCTGGCAAAACCCTTGTCACTGAGATGTTTGTGTGCATTTATTAGAACCAACATTGACGTCACAGTGTTTCCCTCTTTGGGAATGTTCAGGATTATAGTTTTACTGAACTTCTTTTATCTCTCTCTCTCTCTCTCTCTCTCTCTCTCTCTCTCTCTCTCTCTCTCTCTCTCTTCTCTTTCGCTTTTTCTCTTTCCATCTCTCTATTTCTTTCTCTTTCCTTCTCCCTCCTTCTTTCCTTATATCTCTTTCTTCCTTTCCTTCTTTCTCCTTTCTTTTCTCAATCTATCTCTTATTTCCTCTCTCTTTCTCCCTTTCTCTCTCTCTCTCTCTCTCTCTCTCTCTCTCTCTCTCTCTCTCTTCGATCTCACTCTGCATTTCTCATTTTATGTATCTACCTGTCTGTATACTTATGCTTGCTTGATTTGCCACAAATATAAACTGGCATTTGTCTATCATGGCGTCAACCAGGGTTCACAATCGTTATTAGAGTTTCATTCGCAAGTTGTGATATTTTGATGGTTTTTATTTTCCATTTCTGCGATCTCCACAGACAGTGAACAAAGATTAAAAAAAAACATAACAAAACAAAAACAAAGAAGTGTTGGAAAAGTAGGGACTTAAAATGTTTCCCCTATTCATAAGATTTTATTTCTCGATTTAATTTATTGTATAACTGAAAGAAACATGATTATTTCTTAAATTTTATGATCCTCAGATTTGATTTTTTGCCCCTTCTCTTTTCTCTTAGAGATTTTCCCTTAGTAAAGTCTTGTCTGACCAGGTTTATTCTGCAAAAATATTCTAAGCCTCTCCAGGCTTCTTTAGAACCTCGTCATCCATTTCATTAGCCTATCCAACGTCCAAAAACTAAAAATATAAACTCCTTAACAGCCCTTGCTCATGCAAATTCACTCGTGTTCAGGGATCAATATGTGTAGCTTTGACATATTAAATAACCTGTCACAATTATTATGTTATATAAGACTTCCACTTCTCTTATTCTGTTATCAACGTTATCATTGCGAAACTTTACTGTATTACTTGTCATGAAAAAAGTCCCGTGCGATTTGTCTCCACTTCATATATTGCGTCAGAGACTCTTGATTCTGCCTTGATCTTCTGCAAAAGCCGCGTGAAAAACAGAACAAAAATAAAACAGTATCTTAGCGGATTATTACCCTTTTCCCCCTTATTGCCCCCTTCATATTCAACACTGTTTTCTCTAGGCCATAACTGTATTTGTTTTTTAATCCGCTGACGCTCTTTCTCTTTTCATCTCTTTCTCTCTTTTTTTTAATCGATCTCTTAACCTATGCGTCAATCTATCTATCTATCTATCTTTCTATCTATCTATCTATCTATCTATCTATCTATCTATCTATCTATCTATCTATCTATCTATCTCTTTTCTTTTTCTCTCTATAATTGTCTACCATTCGTCTCTCTATCATTCCATATATCTTTACTCTCTTTTCCCCTCTGTCCTTTTTTTTTTTTTCCAATTCTCCACATTTTTCATACTCTACGCAACACTCTCACCGTATGACCGTGGCTAGCGTCTCGCCAATGTTACTCTGCATTGCTCTTTATTCCTCCTCCCTCGCCAATACCCAATGCCCTCGTCAAGTGGCGCACTAAGCAGTGGGGCTCTTAATGTCAGACGCACCTGTAAGAGGTGAGATTAGGCTACCTAAGCTGGACTTAGAGCTTGTAATCTGGGAGATGGGTGATGTCTTGACTTAAGGACTTGGCACTCAGCCTACTAGCATTACAAGCTAGTGCAAGGCATTCTGGGTATGGTGCATGTCGATACGTCAACACCGATAATAGTCATTCTTCATGAAAGTGGAGTATATCGATAGAATATCGAACAAAGGGTGTCCTAGATAATTATATTGATGAATTTTGACTAATCAGGAAATTTAATGCCTTTGGTATTATTATTAAACAACAATTATTAAAGTTATAAAAAAAAGTTTTGAATCGAGAAACAAAGGCGCAGTCAATTTTTTTCCTTAAATAAACCATATCCTCTTTCCACTTAAGATTGCTTTGCCTGTATAATTTATCATTGATGTGCAGGATTTTAAAACCTTACTGTGCAAAACAGAGGAGAACTAAAAAAAAAAATAAAAACAAAAAAACAACAACAAGAAAACCCAGAAAGAATATTGTTTTTTAAATTACTCTTTTTCGTTTTGTGAAACAGGTAAAAAGGTAGTTATTAAAAAAGTGGAATTATAATTACACTCATTGAGTGTCCCTAGCCTTAGATAAGGGGACACAAAATACAACAACAAAACAATTAAACTTTATTTCCATTGAACTGCAATAGAAGGAACATTATAATTTTTCTTACGTGTGGTTATCTTTTACTTTTGTGGCTTTCAATGAAGTTGACCTGTTTATTCTATAGTGACAGCAATTGCAAAAAGAACAGTTCTCTATTAGTTTCGCACTTAGTTAGTAAGATTTTTTTTAAAAAAGTAGAAAATTATTTTTTATGTCTGTTATTACCTTTACCAGCAGGAAATTTGAATACTGAATGAACTTTTGATGAAAGACAAAAATAAAAATTATGCTATGAGGCTTGTTTTTGCGTATTATTTATTTTTTTTTCCCTTAAGTCGAATGTGAAACACTGCATAGCTCATCCCTCCCTGTGAGAGTCTTTTAAACCAAATTTCTGCGGTTTCTACTAACTGTTATAGGGAGACACAGACACTTCCATCTGAAGTATCTTTCCGACATTAATTGAAATGCCTGATCCGGGCCCATCCACTAGCGCTAGCAACTATATCCAGCTCCCATCGATCTCTAAGGCGGTGGCCAGATTTAGCGGCTCGGCGCAAGACGGTATTTCCCGTGTTTGTCCGGAAATGAACCTTCTCACCGGAAGCCAGCTTTAAAGATTACCCGGCCGCCCTAAAGCTTGGATTACAATAACAAAGCCTTTCTACTGAGCCCTACCAAATCTGACCTTTAGAAGTTTTCATTTTCTCCTGATGCCTGGTTCATTCCGAGAAAACTCAAAGAACGCCAAATCTTCGTGAATTTTTTTTCTAGACTGCTAACACAGCTTCATCTGTCACATTTATTCATCAACGTATTTTCGTTCTATTGTCGAAACGCGGCCTTAACCTTGCTAGACCAATTTGCTATATCTATATCTGATCGATTAGGGATAGTATTGTAAAAACAATCATGCATGGTCCATCATTGATAGAGAAGGTGTGATCCGCCGTTTGAGTTCACGAGACCAAACATTTGATTATCTTTACAATTTGAATGTTTTAATGATAATAAATCCAATTGAAAAATAAATGTATCCCTCCTGGTTGTTGAAATTATGAAGGCATAGAGAATGAAAGCTACTCTTGTAATCTTATTTATTCCTTTATGTTATCTGAAACTCAGCAGTTACTGTAGACAGGCATGGGATCTCTTCTAGATAAAATACAATAAAATATTATACAGAAAATCTATGATGATAAAATTATGATTACAGGAAAGCTACAGCAAGAAAAATGAATGATGCTATAGACCCTCAAGAGACAGGAAAAAAATATTGATTTTAGCAGAAAAAAAAAATTACTTTGTTCTCTTCAGATCATTTTAAATCGAAACATGCCCAGTAAAGCCATCAGTGTACATATCTATGGTGTCAAATCTCTTGGATCGAGTATCTAATGGAAACTTTATCTGCGACCACGCAGGATTTGTTGATGCAAATCTGATTACTATTAACGGCAGGCGACGGGCTTTTCCGGACGTCACTGAGCCTTTTGATACTTCGCCTCTTTCCTCTGAGGCTGTCGGTCTAGCATAGCCGTGACCCCGTCAGCACTTTTCCCATTTCCCGCTCTTAATTTTCTCGGGTTACTTCCTGCTTAGGTGGATATAGAATGGGCGAAGTTCAATCTGAAAGTAACGATATAATATTTGAAATGATGTCCGTCTTTTGAGCTGTTTCAACGTGTAAGCTGTTATGGAAATCGTCCTTAAAACCTAATTGTGAATAACGACAGTTTTCTGTGCGTGTATTAATTTTCAACACTGTGAACCGGACGTAGTGTTTGATTGACGATGCATGAGGGAAGATAGTGGTTTCAGGAAAGAAGGAAACGAGGTGGGAATGAGTGAAGAGAAGGGAGAAGGTGAGGAAGATAATGTCGATGAGTAATTTAATGATAGGAGGGAGCAAACAATGAGAGAGCAATAGATAAGAAAGACTAAAACAAAGAAAATGATTCAGAGGCGCAGAGAGAAAGACGGAAGCAGAGAAAACCAAAGGTTTACAGTAAGAGAGAGAGAGAGAGAGAGAGAGAGAGAGAGAGAGAGAGAGAGAGAGAGAGAGAGAGAGAGATTAAAGAGCCAGAGATAGAGAAAGCGAGGGAGAAGGAGATAGGGAAAGAGAACAAGAGACAGAGACAGAGAGAGAGTGTGCTTGCATGTGTGTGTTACTGATTGATTCAAGACAGCTTAGAGGATCTCTCATTGGTGAGACAGTTGTTCCACACCACCAATATAGTCGCATGAATTTAAACAATGGCGCAGTCTTTCATTTTTTTGAATAATGGAAAACCGAATCACGCACCGGTTGATTGCGCGTATTGTTTCATTAAAAAAAAAAAACAACAGAAAAGAAACAAAACACAGAAACTCTTCCACGCACTAAAAAATGGATTACAAATATAAGAATGGTGACTCTATATAGAATAGAGTGAAAACTCGAGTGTAAACTTGCGATGAAGAAACGTTCCAAAGGATGTATAAGAATAGTAGAACTAAAAAAAAAAAAAGACCTGCTTTATTTCACTTTCCATTAACCTTTGCCGTCGACAACCTTGCATGTTGTTACACAAGTTTACATTTGGTGTAAAAAACGTTTGCACTCCATTTAGTCTCAAAGTTATTATGTCGGGAAATCTATCATGTTACAAGCTTCCCTGCTAAAAAATCTATTTTCGATCCTGTGATAAATTGTTTTGTCTGGTTTACGTAGGTTCGAAATTATTGATTAAACTTTATGCTTCCTGTTTTGAAACAAATCATTGCGTTTGGATTGGAGTGAACATTACATCGAACTGATTATTGAAAAGGGAGATTATATTGTACATCATAACAGCAAACTTTTCCTCCTAAAAAATATCTGAGGGAAAAGGTTGAAAAATCACTAGGGATGTTGAAGTGATGCGTAGACCTAAAACAGGGGGCTGCAAGTCATAAACCAAACAAAAGTGATTTTATTTCCTCTAAAAAACAATGAACATTTGTTTCAATTCTATTTTTCAGTCTGACGTTTAAAACAGCATTTTTAGACTGTTTGTTTTTTCTGTTCTATGGGGAATCTTTCCTGTTTCCGATAAACCTGATGTTTGTGGTCTACCTCTGGTGTCACCACCACCAGCTGGGATGGATAGCCATGTCAACTCAGGTAACATAATGCTGTCGGTTGCCATGGAGACAGTGCTGCGGCCATCAATTAGACTGAATCGGTTGTTTGGGTACATTCGGATTGGAGTGGATAGACCAGACGTTTACATAAACGAATAAAAGGGTGAATAAAAAAAATATAGAAATAAAAGCGCAATATTTTTCAACCATTTTTTGTGTGAATTGGGGAACATTTTTTTTAAAATTATTTTCTTTAGTTCTTATTGACATTTACCATAAATTGTTTCGGTTCAATTACGTCACTTCCATTCTTGCATCTCATTACCATGTCCATTGGATAATTCTTTTTATCATACTAAATTATGCAATATTTGGAATTGAAAAACACATTTTTTGTCTTATCATTTGCAAAAGATAAGAAAAAAAAGTGTTTCTCAATTCCAAATATTGCATAATTTAGTATGTTAAAAAGAATGATAATTTAGTATGATAAAAAGAATGTCCAATCTGATAACTGGGCGTTTCTATTTTGAGGGTTGTAATATGTGGAACATTATTGAATCTACCAGGTTCTGTGTTGGCACGCATTGCCCACAATGTATCCTTTGGTATAATAATGTCTATGTGTATGGGTCGGAAGAGAGGAGAGGGCGAACTTTGAACAGACAGATACAAGCTGCTTAACAGTGCAAAGAGTATTGTAAAATAAAAAAAAAGAAAAAAAAACAAAACAAAACAAAGAAAACAAACATAAACAAAATCCCGAAACTCTGGAAACAAGCTTTTTGATGTGAAACATTGTCGCCGATTCTTCCTAATTCTTGCGGCTGTTATTCTTTGCCATGTACCATCTGCAGCTCTACAGCAGCAGCATCGACCCCAGGTTTTGCGAGCGTTTTATAAATAGACTAGGAGATACGACCAGGGAAATCTTAGCATGCAGGTAGAGGACTAAAATCAAACTAGAAGATTCACAAACCCCTGGAGATGAGTACCAGGTTTAGTGGTGTATCAGGAGGCTGACAAACTTTGTGCTAATGAGGTCCCAAATGGCTGGCTCCAGCGAGGCATAAGGTTGTGCTTCGAACAAGCCAGTGAGCTTTTGTATGAATATGGTGGGCAGGCATGTGCTGTCGAATATTATAAAAATGCAAAAGGGTGTTGAAATAGTCAGCTGCTTTAGCTATTTTCACAATGCTTTATCTTTTTAAGTGCTCAATACCGTGATGAATAATACAACACAAAATTTGATATTACAGTACAGTGGTTGTTTTTTGTTTTTTTTCGGCAATCTCAGGATTTTTTTTAGGAAAGGCTGATATCAGAAATGGCTCGTGGCTCAGTCTACAATAACTTCACATTCCCACTGTCTCGAGTTGTGTACCGATATCTCACCAGAGATCCGTGGATTAATAATCATCCTAGAGATTTTTCGATTCTGTAAACTTTTGCAGGCAACTTCAATTCCAAAATCAATCTCATGGGTGCAAACATAAACACCTTGCTGCGAGCTCTGCCTAGGGAATAGGCTGTTGGTCTTGTACAGCTTGAACTCTGTTCTTATCAATTAAGTTCAATAACGAGAGATTTCTTGACTGGTTTACAAGTCGTGCTTAGATATGATAAGTTTCATGAAATTCTCCTGAAAAGAAATAAAAATACTAACGCACCACCTTCAAACCCCCTCCCTTAAAAAATCAGGGTTATTTTCAAATTTACTTTACTAAATATTTAATCATTTCTCTTGTTTAAAAAAAAGGAGAGTAGTAAAGTCTCTAAACGTCCTCGATAACTTTTGGCATTTTGCTTCGTATAAAAGGAACGGCTGAAATTCATGGTATACCCGATACTGACACAAATCGGACTTCTGTCATGCAAGTCTATCCTTCACTGCTTCCTAAGTCAAGACATAAACCTTACAGAACGTCTCGGCCTGCCTTGACCTTTACCCATACAGTAAACCTAAGCTTACCTTAACCCTATTCCATATTGTTAGTGTAAGGTTACCCTCACTCTATATCACTCTTATTGTCAATCTAAGCCAACCCTAACCCTAACCTTTATCTAAGTCCAAGCCTACCTGAACCCTAACCATGGCAGATTTACCCTGATTGTTAAACATTTTACACAAACATAATGATAACAAAGTTACTTCATTCTTATATATATGAGAACTTGCAAATTTTGATTGATCAATCTA
>JAWDGP010000027.1:57500-62500 GCA_033675545.1 Elysia crispata | reverse complement strand
GTTGTCTAGACACTGTAGTATTGCAATATAGGAGGAAAAAAAAAACTGACATTAAACCTATTTTTTCTCTTATTTTAGAGTTCCCGGCTCACTAGGTGAAGCCAAATCAATACTAACAGGACCGCATAATACAATGGAGAAAAGATTGGTCTCCCAATCATGAGAAGGCAATTGGGATCGTTCCTAAAAAGTCGATGGATGTTTGTAGTTTCCTGATTAAATTGAAAAAAAAATTATCAAGTAGTATTCAATAATACATCAGCCAAATAAACAAGGAAATACAAAAATTTATTATTGAAAATTCCAAAACTATGCATGCACTTGTTTATTGTGACTGACAAGAATATATAATTAAAAAAAAAGACATAGAAGGGGAATAACAATAGATGTATCCTTTACCCTAATCTTCAAGGATATGAAATGTTTGGTATTTGGCAGAATTGAAAGGTATAAATAAAGATAAAGCAAATAACCATCACATTTTCTGAAAGTTTTGTTTGCCATACCTCAGATTTGGAGAAATGGTGATGAATTCGACTACAGAAACCCAGGACAACGAGACCATGTTGCATGAGAGACTGATCCTGGAGGCCAATGATTCCATCAGGGGCCGGATCTACCACTGCCAGGTCTACTACCCTGGTTTCAGAACAGTGGAGTGTCTCGCACTACCAGCTATACAGGTTTACAGTGAGTGATATTTTCAATATATTATAATCGAGTTTTTTTTTTTTTAATGAATTGTCACTAATATTCGCCTTGCTGTCTTGAGTTTAAAAATTAAAGAAATTTGATTGTTACAATGACACAGGAATATTTTAGCTGTTGCCATGGAAATCATAACTTAACCTTTGCAGTGAAGAGTTATGGTAAGCGAAAAATGTAGCTTTACATTTCAAAGGTTTTGAAGAGATTGGCATCATAACTGTTAGACTCTTTTTCCTGCTTTATAGTCCATGTTTATACTGTCAACTAAGCCACTAAATATTTCATTTATTATAAAAAAAAACAACTAAATAATCAGCTTGATCAGAAGAACTTATTATTGACTCTTTCGAAACCACCAGGCCCTGCGAAAGTAATCGCACAGCATGTGTTTCCTGTGACCAGAGAGAATCAGTTCCGGCGTGGATCAACTCTTCTCATCAAGTGTATTGGGAGAGGATACCCTGGTAAGAGTGATGCCCCTTGTCTGAAACCTTCTGTGGCTCAAGAATATCATAGGAGGGCAGAAATTTAAATAAAACCGACCACCTCTGTGTCGTCCACAATACCAAGAAAAGATTCAAGGAATTTCCCATCCCCGCTTACCAATTCACGTGCCCTTGATTTTTTTCTGATATAAACAAATCAATCAGCACATGCCATGCAACATAAATGTCACAGGAGGCTTCCAAATGGGTGACTTATTCTGTAACACTGTTTCACTTTTGCTCTTAGTGAACAAACATAAGTACTGTAGTTTGAGACCTGAAAATCTGCACAAAGGACAATGTATGGAGCTGCTTGATGTTATATTTTCTTCTCCTCTTCCATACAACAGTTCCTACATTCTCCTGGAACTTTACTCCGGCTGGAAGTGATGAGGGTCAGAAACTGACCACTTTGACCAACGCTGTAAGCATCAAAGACTTTTCAGACAAGGATGTTGGTGTGTACGAATGTGTGGTCACCAACGAGATTGTGGTCAATGTTGGAGGCAAAGACACCAATGGGGAGGAAACCAAGATAGAGACATTTAAAGACACCAGATCGGTGAATATAACTATAACAGGTGGGTCAAATTGTGGTTTATTTTTTTAATTATTGTTATTTTTCTCCCATTGTGGAATAACCGAAGATTATATAAAAAAGGGAGACTTTTAGCGAAGTTATTTGACTTTATTAATAACTCAATTTTTAGAATCACTAATAACGGAAAAAAAAATCTTCAGATAATTTGTATTTCCGCAATTGGTATTTTATTTGTTTTGTACTTTGGACACATAAAAATTTGTTCCATATTAAAGTAGTGAAGATGAATTTTAGTTATCCAGATGGTTATATCATAGCAGGTTAAAATTGAAAAACAGGGAAAATTGCTACATTTTACTATTTTTAAGATAAGGAAAGTTGTAGTCAAAACCAGAGACCACATTATTTAAAAAAAAAGGTTAATTCTGTTTATTAACTATAAGTAGACTGGATGAAACTTGGTTCGCATTTCAGAAGCTCTTATTCATGCCTAATTCACGTCAAATTTTGATCGCACAATTATCCTGTATCTGGGAAAAAAATCATGGTTTCTTTTGTTTTTTCATTAATTGTTCTACAGAACTTACAAATTAATGACAACATTTTGAATTCTTTTTTTTTGTATTTGTTATAGTCAGTCACAGTACTGTTGGGTGTTTTTTGGAAGTGCAAAGGAAATGCCCTAAACTAGTATAGATATGATGTAGGCCTTTAACGGGCAAAAATTACCTCTACTAATATATAAGCAACTACAAAACTACTTACCCGTGTATGGAATGCTTTAATTGGATCATACCATACAACATAATAGACAAGAAGTATATCCTATGAGTACGTGTTTTACAGAAAAGAAAAAAAGCAAGATCAAACAAAAGCTTGAATCTACCTCTCTCTCTTTCCATGTCTCTATTTCTCTCCATCTCCCTCTTCTTCTTTTAATATATGTATATATATATATATATATATATATATATATATATATATATATATATAAATATATAGTTGTGTCTCTTTCTGCTCTCTGTCTTTCTCTCTCAATCTCTCTCAATCTCTTTCTGCATCTTTGCCTTTTCATCCCTTCTCTCTCTCTCTCTCTCTCTCTCTCTCTCTCTCTCTCTCTCTCTCTCTCTCTCTCTCTCTCTCTCTCTCTCTCTCTCTCTCTGTCCGTCTTTCATCATCACACTTCATACTTCCTCAGATGAGATTGAAAACGCACCAGAAATCAACCGGCTGGAAAACGCTGCCTACATTGTCAGAAGTGAGCAGAGAGGCCCCGGACCAAGAGTGGCTGATACCAGGATGAAATGTGAGACATGGCAACAGCTTTTCTCTCTTCCTTGAGTCCTTTTTTTTTCTTTCTATCTCTGGCATTCTCTACTATTTTCATTGTGGTTACATAAAATGCCTTAAAAATTTTCATCATTTATTTCTAGACCTGCACATATTTATCTTTCTAAGCTAAAAAAAAATAAAAAAAAAGCAATAAAGATAAGGGAAGTGTCATAAATTTTAAATTTCAAAAACTAAATCAATAAGCTTTTGCAACTTAAAGAGGCGCCATTACCAATTTAAACTTCAGAGTTTGAAAGAAACAATAAAATTCATTTTGTATATTTTGATATTAATAGTTTTCTTGTTAAAATCACGCCTGATAGTGTTTTATTTACTGTAAAACATTCAATGTTTGGATTTTTTTTCTTCATGATGCTGCTTGCTTTTTCCTTTTATTTTTTTATATGTGTTTGATGATATTCTATGTTCATTTCTACTTATTTAGACTTTTGCAATAGTTAAATTTTTTTATTCTGTAAATGTAAAGCAATTTTCTTTGTATTTAAAGATATTAATTTCCAAACACACAAGAATAGTTTTGTATGAAATGTAAAGTTCTTAAGACAAATTTTTAGATGTTCATTCACATATCAAAGGAAAATTTAAATATTTGAATACCTTAATTTCTAAAATATATTCCTTTTTAACAAAACTTCATGGATAAACAAAATGGGTCTTTGCTTGTGAGGAAAGGGAACAGAAGTAAAAAAATCCATATTTAGTCATGAAGAATAGACAAATTTGCAATTAATATTGAATTGATAACTTAGCTTGGACATTAGATGATTATTTTGCATTGTTTTTCTTTTTAAATTCTATTGTTGTTTATTTTCTTGCTCCGCCAATTAAAATCACAAGAAATCTAGAAATAGTTTGGAGGGAAGTCATAAAAAAGAAACATTTTTTGGCTTTTATCAACTTTCTTAAATAATAGCTCAACTAAATGATAGCAGTATATAGAGTTTTTAATAAAAACACGCCTGAAGTTTGTTGGTATTTTAAATTTAGAATATTCTAAAAAACCATCACCTCAAAAGGAGATTGTAAAGAAATGACTACTCAATCATAGTCCATGCCTTATAACAAATATCTTAAGATTGATAATCTTTGATCATATTAGTGCAATTTTAAATAAGTTTATAACTTTTACACCACAAATTTTACTGGCAATTATGTTTTGTAGCCGGAGCATTTCCTGATTTTGGAGAAATCGTTTTTGTCCCTTACGTCTACATATTCATCCCCTTCATTCATCATTCTGTTATATTGCAATCATTTTAATTGTCATTTCTTCCATCTTGTCTACGTTTATGTTCCGATTCTAATTATTTGATGTTCACAATATATTGTTCTAAGAACTATTAAATTCTAAAGACTAATGAAATTCTTTTAAGTACCTTCCCATTAATTCAACAAAAATCATATATTTTGCAAAGCTTTTTTTTTTTAACTTGCGTTTTTTGAAAGCTCCTGAAATCGCTTGTAAAATAACTTGATTTACATTGACACGAGGACTGAATCCAAAATTTACAGGATTTTCAAAATAATTTATATGTTATTAATAAAATATATCAATTGAAATAATGTTTTTATCCAAATAGTTTGGACACACGCACACGCAAATAATTTTTTTTTCCAGTGGGGTTACATGTTAAAGTAAATTTCAAGGAAAACCAACAATCCCACCAAAAAATATATTCTGACCAGAAGTGTAGTAGGCTAGAAAATCATGCATACATAAATAATTTACCTCCAACGTTTACTGTTTAAATGCTCTTTGATCTGTCCTTAACACCAAACTGCTTTTAACTCTTTGAACCTGATTTTAATTTGCTCGGTATTAAATTTTTTTTTTCGTTCATTTGATGTTGTTTATTTTTTTTTTCTTCCTTTTTCACTGCCTTGCTTACAGACATGCCTGCCACAGCCAAAGC
>JAWDGP010000027.1:0-52500 GCA_033675545.1 Elysia crispata | reverse complement strand
TTTAATGATTACTATTTCTTCCGATCAAATGAATACATTCCTTTTTTTTAAGCCGGTTATTGGAATATTTTATTACTATTTTTAAAACCAGCATTTACATTTGCACCTCCAAAGATTGGATCATAAAATAAGCATTAAAATGAGGTTTTAATCTTTTAGGGGGTGGACACTCATAAAAGTGAAAATGAGAAATTGGTTTTCTTATTTATTAAATTTAGGTGAGGCAAGTGACAAAGAGCGACACTTCTTTTCTGCTGAACTTGAAGTGATGAAGATGTTGCCGGCCCATGCTAATGTGATCAGACTTGTTGGAAGCTACACAGCCAATGGTAAGAACAATCGGATCAGAATTAAACTTTATCCACCTCGAATTAAAAAAAAAATAATTAAAGTTATTTCACATTTTTATCCTGATTGTCTGCAAGAGCATCAAAATAAAATACAATTTAGCTACTGAATGGGTCCTTAGTTTACATTATATTTTCCTGAAAAGTTTCATTTAATTTTCAATTGGTTCTTTTCTTTTTCGTCTGCCTTAAAAGGAAAACCATGTATTGAATTGATATATTTGTGACAATTTGAAAAAGATTTCACCATCATAGAAGCTCAGAATCGGTTATTCGAAAAGTCAACACCTTTGGATATGAAAAAATCTAACATCCACGTTTTAAAACATAGAGTAAAGAAATATGTATCAACCAAAATTAAATATTTGGTGTTGTTCAATGAAACTGCTTCCCTTAGAAAAGCTGTGCAAATCTGGCTCAGTCATGAATTTAGTGAGACACGGAGTAAACTCTTGCAGCTCAATGGAGGAGACAGAGCTTACTGAAAGTCTTCTTTTGATTAGTGCCTTAGCTATTGCGCTTCTTTTGGAAGTTTTATTATTCTTTTAACTGGATAGTCAGCAAGGAAGACAATGATACTCTCCTTTATTTAACAAATATGTCATCTTATTTCTGTGGGTAAGAAAGTCAAAGGCATAGAATGCTCTTTTTTAGACATTGAGAGCGTTTAAGAAGGATGGACTGATGCTGTAAAAAAAAAAGTCTTCAAAACATCTTTAAGCCAGTAATGGATTTGCTGTGATCAATGAATGATCTGATTTTAAATGGTCCTGAAAATTTTGAAAAGTTTGCTACACTTTTCTAAAACAACTGCCTGATGCCTGTCTCTCCCCAGAACCTTGGCTGATGATGGTGGAGCTGGCTAATGAGGGAACACTTCAACAATTCCTGCAGCGCCATAGACCAGGCCATCAGACGGTGCTTATTGGGAGGGGAGACAAGCCTAGTGTCAGCATGAGCAAGCGCCAGAGTCTCACGTCACAAAAGTTATTGGCCTTGGCAGCCCAGGTGGCATCTGGGCTGGATCATCTTGAGAAGTTTAAAGTATGATTAATGTACCTTGTAATTCTTCAGAGTATTGTCTTAGCCTTGATGCTGTTTGATTATCACGTATTAAAATTTTCTAGAATATTGCTTTTTACGTATTAAAATTTTCTAGAATATTGCTTTTTACGTATTAAAATTTTCTAGAATATTGCTTTTTAGCTTTATGTTGATTAAACATTTCTAATCCAATAATGTTTCATTGTCAAACATTTGAGTACTTGGTAGAGCTATAGTTAGGTGATTGAATGGTTAGAAGGGAGTAAAGTGTTTTTCGTAAAAAGAAGTTAATTAGTTTGAAGAAAAAATAAAGTGATATATTGCTAAAGCTGTCATCATTTATTAGCCGATAGGATGATTTTTTTTCTCTCAAAACTGAAGTTTAGAAGAGTAGTAGAATAGAAATGACAAAAATGAAAGTTGAACTGAATATTGTGTTTTTTTTTTTATTTAGGAAATGTTATTTTTAGTAAAATGTTGCTATTTTTTACCATTCTGGTTAATTTTTTGGCATTTGTTTGCAAAAAAAAAATTGTTGCTGCAAATTGTGTTTACTGCAACACTAGAAGGTTTCCACTGTGCTTCCTCTCAAGCTCACCAATATTGTTGAAATTGTATCTTGTGTTTCTTCAGTTAATTTACTACCGTCTGAGGAGTTGTAAAATTCTTGTTGCCAAAGGTGGAATCTGTAAACTGTCAGGCTTTGGTTTCCCGAATGAAATGGCTGATCGGAATCAGTATGAGACGGTAAGAATGTAGAGATATCTCACACAATCCTATATAAACCTAATTTCTTTGAGTGTGGCAAAAAAAACAATTTTTTTGGGCTTTCCAATGTTCATTTGGTTTGAGTAAGAAGGCAAAAATATGCTTGAAAGTAAAATTAATGCATATTATTCCTGTAAACAATCAATTTATTTGTTTCAGATGGTTCTCCCGCACTACAATCTTTGCAGTGTCTTTGTGTCCTTTCGATTTAGTTTATGATAATGATGTTTATCAGTCTATTTGCGACTATAACTCATATCTTACAAGGTAGTACTTGTATATTTGGGTATTCCTTTGCTATGGGCTGGGTAATTTAAGTCACTAAAGGAATACAAATGATTTTAGTTTCTTAGAGTGCAAAATGAAAATGTTCTTTAAATAAAGAAAACAGCAAACAAAGAAACTAAAAAAAATCAACAATGTACACTTCTAAATTTTGGATACATGTATTCTGATGCAGCTAGATTTTTTGTTGTGCTCAATTTGTAAAGAAAATTTTATTTTTTCTTAGGAAACGTTAAAAGAGTTTTGAACTTTGTTGACTACAATGCAGCTTTTATAGCGAGAATGAGCTTTTTACATTTTATCACGATAAAAGAATTTGAAACTATTGATGAGAAATCCTTTTTTGCCCTATTAATGACATGTACTATTTCTTTTTAACATCCTAATTTGTTAGAACACACTGCCTCTGAGGTGGGCAGCACCTGAAAGCCTTCACAACGGTGTATTCAATACAAAAACTGACACCTGGTCTTATGGTATAGTGGTCTGGGAAATTCTGCACTTTGGTAAGTCAGTCATGTATTTTCATTTTTATATTGAACTTATAACTGTATTTGCAAACTACCCTGTGAATTCTTAAAGAGAAAGTTTGCGGATATTACACAATTTAGAACTACCATTGCTATCTTCAAAAGAAACTGCCCCCAAAAAAAGAAAATTTAGTGTTTGAAGAACAAGGACAATTTCATTTTTGTCTAAAAAATGTTTTAGTTCAATAAAAGGTGTCCAGAAAACTAAAAAACAAAAACTATTATTTGCAGAGACTTATAAAATGAATAGTTATCTGGCTAACACTTCTATGATTTCAGTGCTTAAAAGTTGGTACGGAAGTACTTTTTGGCATGCCCAGTTCTGTCTCAAACTCTTATTTGAGAAAACAAAAATGTAATAAAAATAAAGAAGTATTTTCAACCTTTCAGCTTTTAAGAGTTGGACTTTGTAACAAATTAATCAATATTTTTTTTTCAGCATTTTTCTGTAATCTTGACATAAGGTCATGTTTTTGTTATGGTATTGAAAATAAGTGAGCTAACCCGTATTATTTATTTATGGGCAGAGAGAAAAGCATTGGGAGTTTGCTATGAAGTAATATGGAAGCAATGCAGGAATCGTTCATATGATTGTCTATGTTTCTGTGAAAAAGGTGAACCCTGAGAAAAACTGTCTCATACTTTTGACGTTATGTTTGCTCCCCAGGAACAACCCCGTATCCCACAATGGGGCCACATGAGGTGACCGAGAGTGTTCACACTGGGTTCAGAATGCCAAAGCCTCAGCACTGTAGTTCAGAACTGTAAGCAAATAACAATGATATAATTATTGTCAGTTTTGGGAACTTAAAATATTTTTTTATGTATTTTCCGTCAAAGAATAGATGTCCTTCATATCTTCTTTAAAAGATCTTTTAGGAAAGGGTATTAAGTTTAAACCCGTGTGTTTTAGTTGGTGGAAAGATAATGATAAGAGTATACTTTAACCACTTCGTGATATATAATGTATGCCATACATCGTATTTATCATGACAAGATGCCTAGCCTATGTACATTGTACTTCCTTAAATGCTCCGATTTGACCATTCCCCATTACTTTTAAACATATTATGTTCATTGTTTTTTATTCTGCTTTGAATGCAAAGCAATTTAAAATCCAATTTCATAGATGAATTCAGCAACTTTCAAAATATATGAATCATATCACTCTTCAAACCAGAATAAGCCATGTCATGGCAATTGAAAATACCTCTATCATGACGGGGTAAAAGCAAAATCGAAATATCATTGAAAAAAATTAATATTATTTCTTAAAAATTTTACCTTCCAGGATCTGAAATTATTCTTTTTCTGAATGTTATCTTTTGTGAATCCGCTGCTTTCAAATAAAAACAGAATCCTGTTTCTTGGGAATGCAGGAAGTATGGGGAAGAAAGTGCTTTTTGTTTTAAACAGGAAGCAATGTCATTTATCACATGTTTCTTAGAACTAAATAATAAATAACATGGCATTTTAAACATTTCCTACCTATTCAAACTATTACTTTTTTAAGCTTATATTTCTGCATTTGTCATTGCAGCTCAAAAAAGCTCTAATTTTTTTGTTTTCTTTTTAACACCATTTAGTTCTAATTTGTTTTCCTTTGTTTTACCTTTTTGTTTTTCTCACTATAGCCTGGGTATTGCTGTTGGAAAAAGCCAATCAATTACTATTATGGGAACCCTTCTACTTTTTCTCCCCCTCCTACTCCTCCTCCTCTTCCTCTTCTTCTCCTTCATATTTTTTATTCACATTTGAAGAAAATATTGTCGAGTGTTTTATATTTTTTAAAATAAAGCTATAATGATCATTCTGAATAATAAAATAATGTGCTAAAACTAATGTCCATGTATTTATATTGTTTTTTTATCCTTGTCATTCATCTAGGTATGAGCTATTGCTTCGTTGTTGGCACACCATCCCAGAAGAACGTCCCTCTTACCAAGAAATTCTTGAGGTTCTTTCTCACCTAGTGGTGAATGCAGACATCCACATTGATTTCTCCAGTCTACCTGATCACTTGCTCTCCCTGGACACAAACGACTCAAATGCTTCTTTCTAGGTCTAGAGCTGATTACTTTTCTAAGCACCATTTAGAGAGTAAGCCTATTTTTAAATACACCTTTAGGCCATCATAATTTTTTATTTCATTATATAATTTTATTTTGTGAAAGTATATTTTTTTCCTTCTTTTATTTCACAATCAAACACATTTCTAATTAGTAAAGCTCTCACTGAAAACAAAACTAAGGATGGAAATTAAATCAAGACAAGATACATCGGATACTTTTTCTTTTTTTTTTCATCAGTAACAATCATAATGAAAGAAACAATTTTGTCAGAAGTCTTAGAATTTTCATTTCAAGCCAAATTTTTTCAATGTAATGGTCACTTCTGAAAATAACAAAAAATACTATTTAAAGATTTTTAAAAAAATAAAGGGTTGGATCATTTAAATATCTGATGATTTAAAAATCTATGTGTTGACTTTATTTTTCACTGAACGGATAAAAGAAAAAAAAAAAAAAAACGAAATACAACACAAAATACATTGAACTCATAATAGACAGAATTTGCTACTTCAATTTTGTTTGGGTTTGCATTTCACTGACAAACTGATTATGAATATTAAAGTATTTTTAGAAGAACTGTCTTTACAAAAATAATGTAAAATTTCCACTTTTAAAATACAAAGAAAACTGCAGTAGAGATGATCGTATTGCCTTACAGTGGATGATCCTTAAATGATTTTTGGTATAAAGGTAAAATATGAAAGCAGTTGATCACTTAGATTTATCGTGAACTCTTATGTTATCATTAATAGACCATTTTACCAAATGACAATCTTCACTAGCAGTTTGAATGTAGTAAGCAGAAACATTCATGCTGGACACATTATTACTGTGTTGTGGGACATTTATCAGAGCTGTATAAATATTGCCATTCACATTGTATAGCTGCTAGTGGAAAGGAATCCAATCACATTTGAATAACAATTCTGTATGCACTTTTTCTAGTGGTAGGCCTTAACAGTAGATTTTTTTATGAGTTTCTTTCTTTAAATTTCTGTCATGTTAACACAAACTAACATAATTTCGTGAACCACCAGAATGGGAAAAGAATTCCAGATAATTCAATTGGTTTCCTCCCCCCTCCCTCCCAAATCTTACCACTTGCACAAAAGTAAACCAGACAATAGACAATGCTCCAAAGTTATGAAACTATAGGTTGGTAATAAATAATTCAAAACAAAGGTCAGAAATACATATTAAAAAATTGATTGACATCTTTTCTTCTGTATCCGGACGTGTTTGATGCAAAATGGAAGGTTGTGCATTAATCATATTTATAAGAGAGAGATTATTCAATTTAAATAAGATTGTGAATCTAATCAGAAATGGAGTCCATTACCACTTCTACTTAGAAACAAAACCACTTTTTAGGAAATTTTTCAAAGTTTCTCTCAAATATTACCTTTAAGAACCTCAAGAATGGATTATTCAATATAAAATTACATTTAAATGGGATAATGAGGACATGTAATTAACGTAGTCGGGATGCCACATAACGTTTTTGTAATAACCATGACCATCCTTATTAATGGTATTTTACTCTTAAACTTGTATAAACCATATGTTTTGTGTCATACTCTTGGATAGATTGTGCGAAAGAATGTGTGAGAAGCTACATCAGTGAATAGCCTTTCAACATGTACATCTACAGTTTTTTGCATTTTGTATCATTCAAAACAATTGTAAAACACTAAAAGTTGCAGTAATAAAAATATATGCCTGTTACATTGAGAAGGGAAGTAAGAATGTTCAAGCTCTATTTTTTTTATTTTATATTTCTTTCTTTCTTTAATACATTTTTTTATAACATATTTAAAAAAAAAGGGTAAAAAATGAAATATGATTATTTTCTGCAAAATAAAGTCAAATGAAATTCATATAAACTGTGCAGGATAAATTCTGCAATGAACAGAAAACAATAGGTATATATATATATATGCCTTTAATTGTAACAGACTTAAGAATTTATGATTTTCATGATGACAATAATTCTAAAGCCTTATTCCTTTGCTATAGTTTGAGATTCTGAAGAGAACAAAGACATTTTTTTTTGATACAGTGTTTTTAAATTCATCAGTTTTCTTTTTTGTTTTGTTTTTTTATTTAAGTACATTTCGATAAAAATTGCTGATAAGAAGAATAAAATGGGCAGAAGAAATTTTTAATTTTAAGTATTAATGTGGAGCAAATGAAATTTACACCTTTTTACTTTCTGAACACATAACTTAGTATCATAAGTCATGTAAATGCCCTTGCACTCTTCCATATGTGCTTGTGTGCATATATGTAAAAATGAGTATGTGCTTTGTAAAATAATTCACTATAATTTTCTTCTTGCCATCTGAACGTTTGAGTTATGTGACCATATTTCCCGTTATGTTTGAAATACTTTTTATGCTATTCCTAGTTCTGCTTATAAACCATCATTTTTTTGTGTGTTCAGGTAATACAAATATAAAGAATTTTCCAACAAATATTTTCTTAAACACACACACAAAAAAAAAGAAAAATTAAACTATTTATTACTCTGAGTATGCTTTTTAAAATTGACACAGTTTATAAAATAACACATGATCCAAATATTTTATTTCATTTACAGGAATGGGATTTTAGGTCTTATTTATTTTTCAGAATAATTAAAAAAAGATTTTGGAGAACAAGAGTATGATATATTTATGTCTAATTAACTTGTAAAACCAATTAAATTCCTAGTTTAATGACATAAAAATGTATATTGTCATTGATTCTCTTTTTTACGTTTTTATTATTTTTTTTTTGATGTTTTATAGTACATGTAAATTTCGTGCTCCTGTAGATTATTATTACATGAGAACATTCCAACTTCATTCAAACCGCATCATTTTTCTGAATTGTTGTACCTGAGAGTACGTGATATGATGTGAAAGTTTAGAAAAAAAAAGAAGATAGTTTTCTAAAAAAATTGCTTTGGTTTATTTTTAAAAAATGTGCCTGAGCTGTGACTATGGCATACCTAAAACTAGAGGTACGTGACATTTTAGTCTTCTTTATGGTCATATACTGATTGAACAAGACACCATAATGGTCCAAAACAAGATGATTAGAATGACAAGAAAACGAACTGTTTTTTTTTTTAATATTGTATTTTCATCGATTAAAAATAATGGTGTGCAATTTCCCTTTCTTAAAAGTTAATATTCATTGTTTAAGAGAGAATGACAACTTATGGATGTACATTTTGATTGGTACTAATAGTACAATTGTATATACGAAGGTAAAGTCTAATTAACTGAATTTCTCTCCTCACGAAAAGTTAAAAAATTGGAATTTAAAAAAAAGAGTGGTCTGTGCCTCAGCACAGCATTTATATCCCCCTCCTCCCCCTCACCCAACCCTGTCTTATAAAAATGGTTTTAGAGAGTCTGGATTCTAGTGGGAGTTCATTAAAAAGAATGTAACTAAATATTGTCTAGTCTACCGAAGCCCTTGTACTCACCCTCAGCAGATGTCAACCAATCAAATGACTGGCACACACAAAGATAACAATAAAGGGGTCAGAAAAACAGTTGCCAGCTTTAGCCCAGTTACTGTGATTTAATACGTTTTTGTTGCACAAATTATAAATACAGGCGTGAGTCTGCCCCACCGCACAAGATGAAGGGGTTGGTTGCAGATCTCTAGTTCTTGATCAAGCCTTTATTTCCTCAAAATTTAGTTTTCGTTAGAATGAAGACGTTAATCCAAGTCTAGAACTCCCCTAACCAAACTGCCATGTTGCCTACGTATGCATGCCACTGATAATGTCATATGCCACTAATAATGCCATGTCTTTTTGTCGTGTTTTAAGACTGCTGGAAAAGAACCATGGTTTTTCTTATGGAAGCCCCCCTCCCCAGCACCCCCCCCCCCAACCCACCCTCCCACCTCTCGCTACTTCTTCAATTGCATCTTTTAAATACTAAAGTTAAAATAATTCTTTGTCGTAATCATTAACCTTTGCGAGCATGTTTGTACAAGTTCATTGCATTTTATGGAAAGTTTTGTATAGTTTTCCTGTTTATAAGAGTATTTATGTCTACGTTGTTTTAGTTATGCTTCTTTTCATTTTCATTTTTTTTGTGGAGCTTAAACTCCTTTTGTCTGTGTGTCTATACTTTTCTTTGTGTTTTATGATGAAAAAATATAAGAAAAGCAGAGAAAGAGAGAGTGGTAGTGAGGGAGAGAGAGAGAGAGAGAGAGAGAGAGAGAGAGAGAGAGACGGAGAGACAGAGACAAAGAGAGTGAGAGAGAGAGGAAGGAGAAGAAAAAACAATTTAAAACGACATCTTTGCTACTCTAAATATGTGGGTGGACCAATATCTTGCTTATCAAAAGAAATTTAAAGTTAATAAATTTTGTTTGGTGCTTAACATCTTTAAAAAGAATGAATACATTGTAAAAGCCAATACTTGTGGGATACATACCTTCACTAAAGAATTGATAACTTGCAAATGTGAGCACGTAATGTTTGCAGAAAACATTGTCCACTGAAAACTAGCTCGAAATGTTTTACCAGTATGAAATGTATATTGAATAAGCGTAAATTTTGTGAGTAGCCGGTGTTCAATGTGATGATTTTTTTAAAGTCTGTTTTCAACTTTCAGCCTTTTTATTTATTTAGTTAAAAATCGCTGAAGATTATAAATAGCTATTGTCAAGTAAAATTTCATACAATTCCAAGTGATCTGAACATAAACATTTTGCATAATCCATTTTTTTTTATATTTTGACATGCACTTTATTTAATTCTTTTTTTTTCTTCTATTGTTCTCATTGTTGATGTTGTAAAATTTTACTTATGTAATTTATTTATTTCACAGTGTAAAAACAATAAAACAATAATTTGCTTTATTACTATTGTTTCAAAAGCAGGCGTTTGAAATTTAAATAAAATGACACAAAATGCTGCCAGTTTTGGTTTTATACCTTTGCCGTGAATATTTACAGTTTTAAATATTTGGTCCCCTATTCTCTCTCTGGTTTTTGTCTTTGTGGCGGGCCTGAAATGGATAGGTGTTTGGGAAAAGGATAGGAGAAATCGGTGTAAACATTGAAGCACTTATCCAATCAATAAGAAACACAAGATGAACCTTTGGGTTTTCTGACGTAATTGAATTATTAAAATATCATCCGGCTGTGTCGATATACAAGTCTGAACTGGGAAAGTAAGCTCTTGGTCTCCTCAACGCCCCTGTGGTGAGCTCTCTTCACAACCTCGGATGTATAAATTCGTCACGGGTTACTCTTTATTATTGTCCAAGATTTAATAGTCCAAACGCCATAAATAATAATTAAAAGCCAATATTCCTTTGCACTTGTTATAGATAATTTTTCGACTCTTCAATTCACAGTATTCTGTACCAGTTTGTCAGATCATTGGACTAAAACAGTCCAAAAAGTGAAAAAAAAATTAGCTCAGTTTTTTATAAAATTCACAAAAATCATAAATAAATCATTCAGTTTAATGAAATAAATGCGTTAATCCTTTTTAATGCATTAAAAAATAGAAAGCAAAATAAATTGAAAAAAATTTGTTTTTGATTTATTAAATTTGAATGAGCATTCCAGGTAAATCTTGCAAGTATGAGTTCCTTGAAAAAATATCACTGTTGCATGAATTTTACAATAAATTCAACCATGTTTCTTCGAATTGATCAGTTGATCAAAATTAAAAGATTTACAGTTAACACTTTAAAAAAAATCTGGTAAAATATTAATTAGACTTTAAATAATAATAATAATTTCTTTAAACAGTTTTCATGACCCTTTTCTGGTCGCATAAATGGACATCAAGCCCCTTACATGAAAATGATTTTTCCATGGAAGGAAAATTGCATTTTTCCTTTCAATAGATTGCAACGCCTGTATTATTCCTTTCTTGTTCGAATATGATGCTTCAAACCAGTGATATTCAAATGTACAATGAAGATGACAATATTTATACCATTTGAAGTAAAATTGGCCGGAGATTTAGAAAATAATTTTTTTTTTACAGTCTCTTCCCTGTCAATTAATTCTAGTAAAGCGCAAAAAAAGCAGTACTAAAGATATTACTGAAGTTGTGATATTTCATAGACAAATAAAATTCACTCAGAAAACATCCTATGGAAAGGAGAAAGATAAAAAAAAAAACCCAAAAAAACTCAGATTTTCTGAGACACACAAATAATATGCAGGTTTACAAGGTCAGGTGATGTCCTTCAACATTCCCCTCTCACCCAATGGACAATGCAAAAGTGAAAGAAGAATAGCTCATTCATAGCGATTGCACTTTTGTCGACTTTCATAGGCCCGTCTACTGCGCAAGATATCGTGGGAAGCAACACATAATAATGTAATACGAGCTTACGAAAATATGGATTGCTTCCCTTGCCTTTTCACCTACTTTTCATACTTAATCCAAACGTGTAATGACATAAATTATTATACTCATTTTTTAAATGAAAGACTAATTAAAATAAAAATAAATGCTCTATTTATGAAAGAATATTAAGCTATTTTCAGATCCTTTCAAAATGCTAATTGTTATGTTGGTGCAACTTAATAGGCAACGATGAAATTCCAGCAAGTCAGTGCATCTCGAAGTAGATTTTGATCGTGACTCTATGATTTTATAATCAGCGTTTCGATCGTTATTGAAACAGATTAGAAAATTAGCTGTTATTCTAAAGTATCAGCTTTACTAGCCTAGTAAATCTTAAACAAACTTTTGTAACAGCATTACTGATACATTTTACTGCTTGGTCTATTGGGCACGTTGCAAAAATTGATTGAATAATATCCTCAAAATACTCGAAAATTCAATTTAATCTAAGTGCTGTACGTATATGTTGGGATGATATTTGCATAGACCAACTGTTATAAACAAGCAAACGGGATATTCTGGAAGTTGCTGAAATATAGATGATTTCTCTTAGCTTAAAATATAGGCCTACCGACAAACAGACATTAAAAACCTACCAGGTTTTTTTGCCGAGCACTGAAAACTATTGGGTTCATGGTCAAACAAAAAGTACGCTTGAAAAAAATTACTGAAAACGTTACAACACTCTATATCCTAACATTAGACCATTGATTGTTTGCAAGGTTGTACGATTTTGCATATATATATATATATATATATATATATATATATATATATATATATATATATATATATATATATTCAGCTTATATTTTACTATCAGTGTAATGGATGCATTACAAATGAATACTAGAGGTACATTGTTCCTTTCTTTCAAAAAAAAATTAATCCAGAATGATGTTGTCTTATTTAGAATATAATGCAGTACAAGAAAATCCTCTCTTTGAAAACAATCGCAGAGAGATGGCCGTAGCAATAGGATTTCTTGCCTTTAATAAGGAAAAATTTCAAAAGAATAAGCGGTAATGTAAAGTTATGTATACAACGAACCTGGACACAACATTGTTCAGTTTGACAGTGTGACACGTCTATCATTGGTTCGGCTGCTTAAGCTTTCCAGTAAATCGTTCAGGCTTGTCGATTCGCTGAAAACAACCAAGATCACAGACAGTCGTATCGTTTCAATGCTCGGTTTTTCTCACTGCTGCAACAGTCCAGGAGGTGTGGCATTAGACTTAGCTGATTTGTAGTTAAATCTGTAGTTAAATTTTCTGCAAGTGCATTACCGCATTTCAATTAGGGTTAAAATATATTGGTTGAGTTGACAATAAGCCATCATACACCTACAAACTGAAGAAGTCGAGTGAATTTGTAAATACGACACACTGATAGTGAGCTCTCAGAATATTATTACAGATGTTTGAAAATAAAAACACCGCTTGCATCTAATTAATATAATCAAAAAGAAATACTAGGAACGAACAGTTACAGGAAGTTAGCTTAAAGATGACCGTTAATTATTATTCCAAAAAACGAGATAGGTAAACTATAATATGTATTCTTTTCACAAAAAAAAAAAACAGAAATATAAAATCTTTGGTTTTAAATATTGGGACTAAACCAATGGTGGTTCCGAAGCCAAGTGATGATGATATTTCCAATTAATCAGAGAATTTTAAGTTTATCTGTCAACAGATCACCTTTGACTTACCAAAAAAAAAAAAAAATAATGCTTGAATAAATAAGTGACTTTCACACCAAATCCAGAGATAATTATAGTTTACAGTCCTAAATTAAAAAAATCATTAAATTCATTCCCTTATATAACGCACCGAGACAACTATTGCAGACACTATAATGATAGTATCCGTATATCTTTTGAGGAGGAGAAAAGGCAAGCAATGTCTTCAAGAGATAAAAACATTCTCAGACCACGAATACAGAATCCCATATAGAAAGAAACAGTGAAGAAAGAGGATGGAAAGAGAGGAATAAAGAAAATCACGTAAAAGAGAGGGGTGGTTTGGGGAAGAGGTGAAAAAAAAAAGGGGGGAAGGGGAATTGGAACTTACTCTGATGAGAAGATTTTTCAGTAAGAGGGAGACTGTGATATTCCCAGGATAGCAGTTTGAGGGATCTGTCCACCATGTAACTTGATTGAGTATTAAGGTCTGCGTTAACATAGAGATAACATTATTAAATAGGGAAAAGTAAAAATAGTCGAATCACTCTCTAAAACAAAATGTATCACTTGTCTTAAACAGCCCTGTGGACAAAATAAATTATATAACAGTGCAAAAAAAAAAATAAAAGAAGGCAAAATGGATAAATTAAAAATATAACAATAATAATAATAATGATGATAATAATAATAATAATAATAATAATAATAATAATAATAATAATAATAATAATAATAATAATAATAATAATAATAATAATAATAATAATAATAATAATAATAATAATAATAACAACAATAACAATAGTAACAATAACAATAATAATAGTATGTTTTTAATAACATGTCACTGTTTGAATTTAAAAGTCATAATGTCCAAATGTTGAAACTGAAAAAAGAAAACAAATATAAAATTATGATTTTAAATTTTGCTTACTTTATACAGTCTTATCCTTTAAAACTGTATTGGATCCCATACTATCAGTTGCAACAGCTATGAGGATGAATACTTTAATTTTGTTGGGCCTAAAGGTATAAACATGATTACCGACCAATTTCAGGCACGCAACACAACAAAAAATCAAACCCAACAAATTCATGCAAAAAATAAAAAGGCAAAACAAAACAAAACAAAAAAAAGACAAAAAAAAAAAAAAATAATTAAAAAACAAATAAATCCAAAAGCTAAAGTAAAGGAACAAAGAAAACCATGACCAACTTGGTCAAATAAATAAGTTGATGCATTTTATTGAAAATTGTACATTCATTAAATGGATAAGATATGGAGATACTTACAGTAACTAGAATCTGAATACAATTTTTAAGTGATTACCAAATAAAAAACCCTCAAAGATATGAAGATAACTACACGTTAGCGCGGGTCGTGAAATATTTGTAACAAAAGGAGTATAAAATTAAAAAAAAAACAAAAACGGCTGCACTAACGATTTTGTTCAGTGTTAAAATTTTGCGTGCCAGCTAACTGGTGCAGTGATTTATGATCGTTATAAAAAAAAAAAATCAACTTAAGAGTACATCTCAAACTCAGATGAATAGCACCATTCAAGATAATGTTAAAACAGTGGTACCAATCGTAGAGGTTCTTAACCTCATAAACTCTCAAGGAAATGAACTTTCTACCACTCTCAAACTTTTTGCTCTTTCGTTCTGCCTGTCTGTCTGCCTCTCTGTGTCTCTCTCTCTCTCTCTCTCTCTCTCTCTCTCTCTCTCTCTCTCTCTCTCTCTCTCTCTCTCTCTCTCTCTCTCTGTCCCTCTATCGCATTCTCTCTATCTTATCGTGTCTTTTTTATTCCATTAATCTAAGATTTGCTTCTTTTTAAAGCCTCCCAAGAGAACTTCCCCCAACCTATTCTTTCAATCGGTCTAATTTTGTCTCTTTGTTTATCTCACAATCTCTTTATCTCTCTCTCCCTCCTCTCTTTCTCTTTCTATTACCACAACTCTCAGATTCGCTGGCTTTTTAAGGCTCCCAAGACAGAAATCAAAGAAATCAAAAGACCCTAGCGGCCAGACCGGACACTTAAATAAATAAATCATATGAAAACCAATTTTAAAGGCTTCAAATTTTAATCTAGGGAAATAAAGGTCTTTGCACATTTTTGCTTTTTTAAATCTGTTGATTTCTCTTAGGATTTTCAGTCGCCTCCAAACTGAGAGCGCCTATAAAAACCAGCATTGTCATGACATGAATCGGGAATTTGGGAAGAGCAAAGTCACAAAAGACTCTTAATGACCTTTCGATGCGAGAACTACAAGCATTGTGTGAGTTTTATTGTTAGGTATTAACAATTCATGAAACCTGGAAGAGGAGTCAGCGAAAAAAAAAAAAAAAAACATATAGTACCGGTAGTCTAGAAGTGCGTGAAAAAATTTTAGATTCAGCAATAAAATAAACGAAACGTGTTATTATTATTATTATTATTATTATTATTATTATTATTATTATTATTATTATTATTATTATTATTATTATTATTATTGTTATTACTATTCTTCTTCTTCTTCTTCTTCTTCTTCTTCTTCTTCTTCTTCTTCTTCTTCTTCTTCTTCTTCTTCTTCTTCTTCTTCTTCTTCTTCTTATTATTATTATTATTATTATTATTATTATTATTATTATTATTATTATTATTATTATTATTATTATTATTATTATCATTATTAAAATTATCATTATTATTATTATTATTATTATTATTATTATTATTATTATTATTATTATTATTATTATTATTATTATTATTATTATTATTATCATTATTATTATTATTATTATTATTACTTTTTGGGTTACGTATATTAGTGTATTGCACGACTCCGATTTCTATGAAACATGCAGGTCTTTTCTATATGTACATCGTTACATGATTTGAGCACACATGATTGTTTCAGTTTGGGCTTACGATGAATTCCTTAAGGTAAAATGATTGAAAAAAGAGCTTGGATCATGATTAAGCTGCTAAAATAATTGAAAAATTAATTTTTATAGCTAGAGATTGCTGAATATATAATTGATCGGCATATTAACATTGATATTAACCTGAACTATTTTTTCAAGGAAAGGAGGCACAAATTGTTGGAAAAAATTTATTTCAAGCATTACAAACATAGTCTAATATCGGTCCGTCAGGTCCAACCATATCAAATTAGTTTGCAGAAGGATTTCTTTATCTAGTAAAAGCGACTATAAAATGAAAGAGGCAGGTTCTATCCTACGGTTTATGTAACGCCTTTTTAATTACACATTTCTGCCTTGGCGTCACTTTATTCCTATTGTAGATCTGGCTCTGTGGTCATTAGGTTAGGTAGTATTCAGAGGAAGAGCTTAAGGAGACTTTAATAACGTGATATATTCGTCAATGAATTAATCTCAGGAAATGACCAAGAGGGAAAGAAAAGTAGGTCGTTATTTTTAAGTTACAAGGTCAAAAGATAGAAGGTAAGAAAGAGACGGAGAGAGAGAGAGAGAGAGAGAGAGAGAGAGAGAGAGAGAGAGAGAGAGAGAGAGAGAGAGAGAGAGAGAGACAGACAGACAGACAGACAGACAGACAGACAGACAGACAGACAGAGACAGAGAAAGACAGAGACAGAGACAGAGACAGAGACAGACAAACAGCGGTAGAGAGACAGACATACAGACCAAGAGAGATAGATAGATAGATAGAGGGAGAGAGAGAGAGAGAAAGAGAGAGAGAGATTGTCAGAGATCCTGCATAACCTCATTGATTTAAACGGATGCTCCACAGCAGCTGACAAAAATCGGATTTCCTAAGGATGCGAACAATCTAGAACCAGGTCGTACTGACTGCATTACACTCCTGGAATCGCTTGACCTTAAAGTGTCTGTGCTAATGAGATCCCACAATTATCTGATTTTAAAATCGTACAACCCTGGCTATAAGCCTTTTACCCTCTGGCTCCTTTTAATGCCGCCAAATTGAAATAAGAATAGTTAGACGGGAATGTGTGAGAGCCCAATCTATTTACAGTTTCCTAAAATGCTCAGTATCATTTATGTTGGAATAAATCAGAAACTTTCAAGTCCTGCAAAGTAGCTCAACCGTTTGCTATTGTTGCGAACCTTAGTATTAAACGTTCAAATTGAATTTTTAAGGTAACTTTTTTGTGTATGTCTTTTCGTGCGTGAAAACATTTATAATAATCAACACACCCCAACAGAATTCATGAATTACACTAACTTCATACAAGAAAAAGTCTGAATTCTTCAATGCTATGTACATTTAGATCCTACATATGTAACTCTCTAATGAGAGTTTAGACTGATGTATAAATAAATTGGGAAAATACACAATCGGCCGATTTCTCACATCGTTAATTCATTTAACTGTATATCTTATAATAAAGAAGGAAATTCTTTTAATAGTATTACTGATAAACCGGACTATTTTTACAATTTGTATATTGGCTATATACTTTATAGCAAATTAGTATATTACGTTAACTATCCTGCCATTAATATAGCATTTTACCATTTTGTATTCTTGTTTTTACTTTGTAACAAAATTATGAAAAATCTTTGATTTATAGTATTTTTCCTGTATTGAGCGACTGATGATAGTAAAATACGTCATTGTTTTGACAAAAATAACAAGAATGAAAAACAAAACCAAAAATTAAAAAAAAAACAACAACAACAACAAAAAAAAAAAAAAACGCGTTACGCACCAAACATTGCGCTATGTGTTTAACCAGCTTAAGTGGGATTTTATATCGTCGGGAATTTTCCTTCCCTTCGAGCCTCAACAAGCACTATAACTGAGTGTAGGGTCTCACTTTTCTAGACCTACCATGTCATGTAACGGGCATAAATCAATTCGTTTCATCCACATACTAAACTACTATCTTTTCTGTGTTTCTCTATCATAACAAACATATGAGAGTAAGATAAATGATACTGGAATACAGCTAATTAAGTTGTTTTCCAGTCTGTTTTTAAAAAAAAAACCTCTCTATTTCTTTACTGTCATCAAAAGGTTATGTAAGTTCGAACAAAAAAAAATTGCTGGAAACCCAATGCCTTGCGGGAAATAATTATAACTCCCAATTTTCGCACCTTTTTAATATGAGCCGAAAAGGGTATTGATAGAAACAGGTTGAGATTTTGCAAGAATAGCGAATCTTTTCTTGTTTTAGATTCGGGTCATCTTTTTCTCATGTTTCCTTTGTCATGAGTTATATAATTAAAAAAAAACAACCGATAAAATCGAATCAATGTCGGTAACAGGACCTAATCTATTATCAGAATTGATATGAACACGATAATGATAAAACTCTTCATTTTCCGAAATTCCGAATACATAAGGATGACAAAAATATGGATATAGCCCTAGAGTAATCGAGCCTTTTGTGATGGCAATATTAAAATTTGAGCCTTGAGTATGATTAGGACGGATTGTTCTGTACTTAATGCGAATATAGAGCCGCAAAAATAGATACAAAAAGGTTTATGGTATAACAAATGTTAGAGCGATACAGAAAGCTCATATTCCAGAAGGCGCTAACAGTACTAACAAGTGCTAAGAGTAGACAGTGCATTCAATACTGTCTTTCTTGTACACAGAATTGGTTTAGGATCAAATATTAAGCTTGTGTAATGTGGGAGACAAAGAGAGGACGAAGCAACGAGGAAACATGACATTACTGTTTTTTCTACTACTACTACTACTACTACTACTACTACTACTACTACTACTACTACTACTACTACTACTACTACTACTACTACTGCTGCTGCTGCTGCTGCTGCTACTTCTAATCCTCCTCCTCCTCCTCCTCCTCCTTCTACTACTACTACTACTACTACTACTACTACTACTGCTGCTGCTGCTGCTGCTGCTACTTCTAATCCTCCTCCTCCTCCTCCTTCTACTACTACTACTACTACTACTACTACTACTACTACTACTACTACTACTACTACTACTACTGCTGCTGCTGCTGCTGCTGCTATTTCTTATCCTCCTCCTCCTCCTCCTTCTACTACTACTACTACTACTACTACTACTACTACTACTACTACTACTACTACTACTACTACTACTACTACTACTACTATTACTACTACAACTACTACTACTACTACTACTACTACTACTACTACTACTACTACTACTACTACTACTACTGCTGCTGCTGCTGCTGCTGCTGCTACTTCTAATCCTCCTCCTCCTCCTCCTTCTACTACTACTACTACTACTACTACTACTACTACTACTACTACTACTACTACTACTACTACTACTACTACTACTACTATTTCTTCTACTACTAAGCTGTTACCACTATTACTATAAATATAAACAGCACTACATCTACTACTACCAAGAATACTATTAGTTGAAAAAGATTTTTTTTCGCTAGAAAAAAACAAAAACAAAAATATTATGATAAACAGACTGAACTAAAGTTTATAACCCAAAACTTAGTACTAAGTGATTTAAAAGGTTAGGGTTAAGACTGAAATTGATAACTTATTTATCAGCCTGAAGAGCACTGATGAGTAATCAAGATATAAAAATTCTACTGACAATCGGACTCTTTACTGCGGTGGAAGTGATCCACCCAAATCTCATCATTTTAGTAATTCACCTAAACAGGATTCCAATTAGGACCATGCTTGAAATAGGATTTTTTCCCAAAGAGGAGAACGTAGCTTCTTATTAACTGACCTCGGATTCACGAATCTATTTGAATGTTGTGCTACGACCATTCAAGTTATATCATTGGACAATTAAAAAAAAATAGAAAATAGGTTTTTGATTCACAGGACGCTTGTGATAGTAATTTCCGTTTGTTAAGATGTTTTGAATAATTTAATTAGACTCATGCCTGATACGTTAATTTAAAAAGTTATTTAATAATGAGAGAGATAGAGAAAGAAAGATAAGGAGAAAGACAGAGAGAGAGTGAGTGAGAGAGGGAGAGTGTGTGAGTGAGAGAGAGTGTGTGTGTGTTTGAGATAGAGAGAAAGAGAGAGAGAGAAAGAGAGAGAGAAAAAAAAGAGAGAGAGAGTGAGGGAGAGAGAGTGTTTATGTGTGTTTGAAATAGAGAGGGAGAGAGAGAGAGAGAGAGAGAGAGAGAGAGAGAGAGAGAGAGAGAGAGAGAGAGAGAGAGAGAGAGAGAGAGAGAGAGAGAGATGCTTCGGTGCGGATAGAAACCGCAGCCTACTGTGTATTTGTACTGCAACACTTTCTGAACAGTTCACCGCCAGCCATCTACAGCCGCTACAATACGAAAATACATTCTAGCTAGAATGTTAGTTTGATCCAAAATAGCTTGATGATTCGGTTCTTCTTTGTTGGGTTTTTTATTTTTGTTTTTTGCTTTTTTTTTTGTTTTTTTGTTTTTTTGTTTTTTTTAATTCTTATTTCCGAACTAGGAAAAATTAGTTCTGTGTTAATTTCTTTTTATTTATTTTAATTTGGACATAATTATCATAATTATTCCACATTAAGATAAGAAATATTTTAGGTTTTTAGTATTATATAATACTCCAGGAATCGTTTCAATCTTTATCCTTTTAAAATTTCTATTCAGTCACAGCCTTTATTTTCTGTACCAAATATCACCAATTAGTCATGAATGTTGAATTACACATTTTTTTTTTTCAAAATATCTCTTTAAAAAAAAAAAAAAAAAAAAATTTCCTCACTGTTTGAGATAGAAAAGAAAAACCTTAACGAAAACTATAATTTTTTGCACAGAATCTATACAGCGGAAAAATCGATAAATTTAACAAGTTTTTGGACAAACCGTAAAACCAATGCCCAATATTGAGCAATGAAAGTCACGTTTAAAACTACTAAAAATGTGTAATTCAACATTCATGACTAATTGGTGATATTTGGTACAGAAAATAAAGGCTGTGACTGAATAGAAATTTTAAAAGGATAAAGATTGAAACGATTCCTCGTAAAATTGAAAATGCCGAAAATAAATTTTAAAAAAATTGTAGTTCTGCAATAAACGTCTTTTAGGTACTTCTGATATCTTAATGAACTAATCGTTAATCTCTTCAATGAAACATCATTTACTAAAGATCAGTCAGTATTTCACCGCCTTGAAAATAAGTGAGCCCAAGCCACTTTTAAATATCTTGCTACATAAGTTTAGATCAAATGACCCGTGAGCCGCGAAATAATAGACCTGTTTTTAAAATATACTAGCTCGTGTCAGGTGATCTTGAAATGGCAGAGAAACGTTTCGTAGTCACTTTTCTTGTATCGGTACATCGAGTGCGAGGAAGGCCAGTACCCGCGCTAACCAGCTGAAGCACTGAAAGGCTATGATCTGTAGAGACTCATATTGGCTTCACAATACTTCCAGCTTTCGTGCTACACAACTGAAGCACTGAAAGGCTATGATCTGTAGAGACTCATATTGGCTTCACAATACTTCCAGCTTTCGTGCTACACAACTGAAGCACTGAAATGCTATGATCTGTAGAGACTCATATTGGCTTCACAATACTTCCAGCTTTCGTGCTACACAACTGAAGCACTGAAATGCTATGATCTGTAGAGACTCATATTGGCTTCACAATACTTCCAGCTTTCGTGCTACACAACTGAAGCACTGAAAGGCTATGATCTGTAGAGACTCATATTGGCTTCACAATACTTCCAGCTTTCGTGCTAAACAGCTGAAGCACTGAAAGGCTATGATCTGTAGAGACTCATATTGGCTTCACAATACTTCCAGCTTTCGTGCTACACAACTGAAGCACTGAAAGGCTATCATCTAGAGAGACTCATATTGGCTTCACAATACTTCCAGCTTTCGTGCTAAACAGTTGAAGCACTAAAATGTTATGATCTGTAGCGACTCATATTGGCTTCACAATACTTCCAGCTTTCGTGCTAAACAACTGAAGCACTGAAAGGCTATCATCTAGAGAGACTCATATTGGCTTCACAATACTTCCAGCTTTCGCGCTAAACAGCTAAAGCACTGAAATGCTAAAATCTGTAGAGACTCATATTGGCTTCACAATACTTCCAGCTTTCGTGCTACACAACTGAAGCACTGAAAGGCTATGATCTGAAAGACTCATATTGGCTTCACAATACTTCCAGCTTTCGTGCTAAACAGCTGAAGCACTGAAAGGCTATGATCTGTAAAGACTCATATTGGCTTCACAATACTTCCAGCTTTCGTGCTAAACAACTGAAGCACTGAAAAGCTATGATCTGTAGAGACTCATATTGGCTTCACATTACTTCAAGCTTTCGTGCTACACAACTGAAGCACTGAAATGCTATGATCTGTAGAGACTCATATTGGCTTCACAATACTTCCAGCTTTTGTGCTACACAACTGAAGCACTGAAAGGCTATGATCTGTAGAGACTCATATTGGTTTGACAATACTTCCAGCTTTCGTGCTAAACAGCTGAAGCACTGAAAGGCTATGATCTGTAAAGACTCATATTGGCTTCACAATACTTCCAGTCCTCGTGCTACACAACTGAAGCACTAAAATGTTATTATCTGTAGCGACTCATATTGGCTTCACAATACTTCCAGCTTTCGTGCTAAACAGTTGAAGCACTAAAATGTTATGATCTGTAGCGACTCATATTGGCTTCACAATACTTCCAGCTTTCGTGCTAAACAACTGAAGCACTAAAATGTTATGATCTGTAGAGACTCATATTGGCTTCACATTACTTCAAGCTTTCGTGCTACACAACTGAAGCACTGAAATGTTATGATCTGTAGAGACTCATATTGACAATGCTTTATGTTGAGTTTTTCTTTTATCTGAATAGGGCTACTAGGATTGTTTACCTTGATAGCCTGCGAGACCGATCCAAGACGAGCCAAACAAGATGCTACTGCATTGTTCAGATCTTGCTCAGTTTGCTCCTCCGAATTTCAGAGCAGCTTATCCTTCGCGTAAAATAGGTCTGTTCTGTGAGATCTAAACATTTTCCACACTTACTATCATATACTTTTATATATATATATATATATATATATATATATATATATATATATATATATATTTATTTTTTTTTTTGGTTGATGATAAAAATCAGCGCTTCACTTTAAGTTACAGCAATGAAGTCTTATTTAACTCTTAATGGTGCCGCCAAAAGCCTATTATTTATGAACTATTTCGTAGGTAAAGTATGGTCTCAGTGACATTAAAACAACGTCAGAGTAAACAAAAACGCCTGGCACACTCTTACAAGGTTTAAGCAATTTTATCAGCTATCTTTGGCTTTCAGACAATCTCTCACACACATCAACCGAGAACCAAAAAAAAAAAAAAAAGAAAAATAAATAAATCAAACAAAAACAAGCATAGTTACAGTACCTTAAGAAGATATTAAGTCTAACACACATGGGATACTTTTTCCAAAATTTATTAGCAAATGAGGAGACCTTAAGCATGACGGCGCAAGAAACAAGGATGTACAGTCTTTCTTTAGGCAAACACACCCAATTAGAAAAGGTTTCATTTAAAGAAAAAAAGAAAAAAAAAAAAAAAACAGGAACAAACAGTAAGCTGTTATTTTTTTCTCCATACAAACAAAGTCTAAACATGTATTTGTGTACAGCCTCGGAGTAAAGGAAGAAATTGTTCATTATTTACCGATAAATACATAATTTTATATACAAAATATAATAAACACATTGGGTACGGTTCTCCTTCCCGTTGGGGAATGGGACTCATTCTCTACATAGCACGTTCTATCCTCTTGCTGTCTGTCTGTCTATCTCTCTCTCTCTCTCACTCTTACGCTATCTTTTGTTGCTCTCTCTCTCTCTCTCTCTCTCTCTTAAGCTAACTTTTGTTGCTCTCTCTCTCCCTCTCTCTCTCTCTCTTAAGCTAACTTTTGTTGCTCTCTCTCTCTTTCTTACGCTATCTTTTGTTGCTCTCTCTCTCTCTTACGCTATCTTTTGTTGCTCTCTCTCTCTCTCTCTCTCTCTCTCTCTCTCTCTCTCTCTCTCTCTCTCTCTCTCTCTCTCTCTTACGCTATCTTTTGTTGCTCTCTCTCTCTCTTACGCTATCTTTTGTTGCTCTCTCTCTCTCTTACGCTATCTTTTGTTGCTCTCTCTCTCTCTCTCTCTCTCTCTCTCTCTCTCTTACGCTATCTTTTGTTTCTCTCTCTCTCTCTTACGCTATCTTTTGCTGCTCTCTCTCCCACTCTTACGCTATCTTTTGATGCTCTCTCTCTCTCTCTCAGCCTCGGTCATACACCTCCTTTTTCTCGCTTTTTTCTCTTTTTGTCACCCTCACTCTTACTCTATCAATTTTTCTTCTTCTCTTCCACGTTTTAATTATTTCGCTTCAATTGATGTATTTGGTACATAGAAATAGTGTTGGACTTGGACATTGAATTTTTATATCGATCCTTCCTACCTTTGTACAAGCAACAATAATGAAAGGACTGTTCACATAAACTGAGAAAATCAACATTAATGAAAGGACTGTTCACATAAACTGAGAAAATCAACATTAATGAAAGGACTGTTCACATAAACTGAGAAAATCAACATTAATGAAAGGACTGTTCACATAAACTGAGAAAATCAACATTAATGAAAGGACTGTTCACATAAACTGAGAAAATCAACATTAATGAAAGGACTGTTCACATAAACTGAGAAAATCAACATTAATGAAAGGACTGTTCACATAAACTGAGAAAATCAACATTAATCATCACTGTGGCAGCCTTCGCTACCTTTCTCTCAGTCGCTGAGGTAACCAACTTGTCTACAGCTTGAACAGGTGAACCCAATGACAGGAATTTCACTGGCAAAATGACCAGGCTGGAACCGTTTTCAAGAGTTTTGGAAGAATGAGGATGTGTAGGCTGACTGAACGTGCATCTTACCTACCTACAATTTATTTGATTTACCTTTTTACGAGCGGGTTAAAGAATCGCTGATATTGCATCAACGTTTCTGTTAAGAATATATATAAAAATTATATGATCAGTACAGTACGTAATAAAATCGAGTCTGAAGCGTTTTAAAGAGAGAAAATTTACCGTGTTATCGTGCTTGTTGATAGAAATATATAAGTTAATTAATGATTTACGCAGTTTTGTCATTTATAAACATTTAAAATTTTTGAGGGTTGTAAGATTCAGCTATCTGTGATGAATAATTGCTTGAAACAGCTCTGTTATACATACGGTAACCCGGCTGACATGGAACTATTTCTAACAAACCTTCCTCTTGTAGCGTGCATTAGCGTTGAAAAAAAAAAAGAGAAAAGGAAAGAAATCATGAAATGTTTTGAGCTCGCGGCTTGAGATATAATATATAATAAGTAACCATATTAAAGCTTTGGATAACACACGCACAAAACTACGAAAGGTCTAACGTGATAAATTAAGTCATACCCACATCTCCCGAGAGGTTTAGGGCTGACCGAATTCTAAAGACCCGTTACACCAAACCTGTGAACAAGATTTTCATTTATGCAAAGAAGTTGTACAAGTGGAACAAGGAAAGAAAGATGATGCAATACTTAGTTTTCATCCAAAAGAAATGCCATTTTACCAGCGTTAATCATTTTTAATACATTGATAAAAACTATTTAAAAAAAAGCCAGGACATAACTAAAGTGGCAATCAATAATAAAAAGAAGAAAAAAGAAAAACACGTTAATGCAATACTATACTGATATTGCGTTACAGAAGTGTGGTCAATAATCATTTTTACGTAAAAGTTAATTTGATGATGGCTCACGTATAATCTTTCCGACCTGTTGCCAAAACTGCTTCTAGTGAAAATATAAATAAATCCATTCAAGACAACTCAAAGGAATTCATTCAGAGCTTTTAACAAAGTTGCTAAATTAGTAATAATCGTAATATGTTATGTGATTTCATTATGAACAAAACAACAGCGAGTGGCCCATATGACTGCTAAACGTTATAATAAAAATACGTTATTATGAGGAAGCAGAAGAAAATTTTCTTTCAGAACATAAAGAAACAGCTCCCACGAAGATAGGAACACATTTACTAAACAAAGTAATCCAGTGTTTTCATTCTGGCGTTAGGGGAGATTCGTGTTTAATCCATTTTCAATACTTCTTTGGATCTCTCTCTCTCTCTCTCTCTCTCTCTCTCTCTCTCTCTCTCTCTCTCTCTCTCTCTCTCTCTCTCTCTCTCTCTCTCTCAAACTTTTATGTTGCATTATTTGGATTCATAATGTGTCTAACTAATTTTCGACCCTACTCCCCTCCCCCCAAAAAAAATAATAACACAAAAATAAATAAAGCAAAAAAAAAAAAAACCCAAAAAAATACCACTGCATTGCTACTGGCATAAAGGTCGTCTCATAATAAAAGAACTTTCATTAACTTAAACTGAAGCGCTTGGTGTTTGGGAACTGCTTCTAAAAGAAAATGTCTCACGTCATAACAATTAAGTTTAACAAATGTTCTCCAGCTTCTTGAGGAGAAAGGAAATAATAACGATAAGTGCTATATCCTTTCTTTTTGTAAGCATGTAAAACAAATAAAAGAAGCGTTTTAACAAGTACTCCTTTAAATATCCACGTCCACAACACAATCTACCAAACAGGTAATATCGAAGGATCTTAGAAATAATTAAATATAATATAATGAAACTAAAGCAAATATTATATTGTTTAGATAAGTAAATGGTGAGACCCATAGACTATTATTTTGTAAGCATGTTCGTCTTTATTCATCTATCTATATTTTTAATGTGATGCATTACGTAAACAGAGAAAAGTATTACAATTTTCTACCATTTTGCAAACTTTTCAAACGACATTTATCTCAGAGAGGAAATAACATTGTCGAACATAACTCACTTTAGATCTATTCTTAGGTTAAACTTCTGAAACTGTTATTTTCAATCATAGTTCATGTAAGTGGCAAATACCTCTATCTATGGTATAATAAAAAATTTTGTTACAGCAAACTTAGCAATATTTTGATTCTGCTACGATTTAGAAAAAAAAGCTTACGAAGACTACTATTAAATACGTAAGTTATTGCAAACAGAACGGAAATAACGACTTAGTTCTGTCAATTTTAACAATAATAAAAATAATATAATGATAATAGCTCAATACCTATCCTTGTGATATAAACAAGGAAGAGAATAATAAAAAAAAAAAGCGTAACATAAATGATATCAGAGAGTTTACGAGAATGGTCTCCGAAAACGAAGGAGATATAATATATGCCAGCGTCTAAAAACAGCCCAATTATAGAGCAATAGAGCAATGGAGTGTGCTACTGACTTTTCAAAAGAGCTGAATAATATCATGCATTTATTTATTTATTGATTTTTTTTAATGTAAAAGGCGTGGTTATGTCATCATTGATCGTCGTGACGACCAATAAGCCGTATTCAATCAGATGTGACGAGACAAATGTACATTTTTCAAAATGTCTCATTTCTATTGAAAAATAATAAAAAAAAAACAGTTGAAAAGAAGAAAAGGAACATACGTGAGACATGGCTTTCCATATATAGATATAATGCTTAAAGGTGATCTCAGTGCGGTGATTGAATTCATGGACAAATTATCAAATTCCATCAAGTATATACAGACATAGAACCATCGAGATACACGGAGCAGATTGTTATTATACAGAGGTCACAGTCAAGCTTGTCATGGTTGTTGGGGAGTGGTAGGTTACAAACCCTTTTCATCATCATCATTATCATCAGCATCAGCATCATCAGCGTTAAAATCATTATCAACATTATACAGTGCACAGAATGCTTTAAGGATAACAACATCGAAGTTTTATATAATATACTTCTTCCACAACATTTTGGCTTTGATATAGTTTTTTTTTCTTTAATATGGTTAACAAGACGTTTAAAACGGTACACAATAATATAAGTGTGAGAATTTAGAACTTTAAGGATGGAGGAAACCAAAAGAAATCACAAACATATGTGTGTATTATAATCATTATATTTATACAGTGGCTGTTATATTATTTACATGATAGTTTTTACAATAAAAGAAAACATTATTGCGTTATCTTTTGTTTGAAATGCTATAAGCATAAAAGAAGAAAAAAAAAGTACCGATTTATCTATCTCTCATATTTGTGATCAATCTATATATTTTTGAGAGGTTCTCAGTTTCTTTCTTCTTTTTTATCTGGTTTAAATTTTTCTCACTTTAATTTCTGGTAAAGTTACTGCTATCATCGACAGTTCCATTATTCATTTTTTTTTCAAATGTACATCTGTTATCTTATTCTCCCCCTTCCTCCTCTCTTCTGCTATAACCTTCCCCCCCCCTGACTCATACTACTAACCAGAAGAACAATTTTGTTTAATTGTTTTAACTCTAACGAAGTTTTTTGTTGAAATATTTGAAAAATATATAATTTAGTTTTTACTAAACTAATGCTGATGCCCATCGTGTATTAAGCTAGACCATAATCAACTAAAATATTTCTTGTAATAAAATAGTCAGCCTGAATATCGAGTAGAAATGCTAAACTCCAAACTAGAGTTGTACGACAAAGAAATCTGTATGTCAATCTATTTAGTATACATAACATTGTCATCTAGTTACAAATCAGCATTATGGTACACCATCAGGTTCCAACCTAGAAACGTAATTAACTTTGAATGAGGTGAAATTTGACGTGTCCAGCCAGCTGGTGATGTCATTTCCAACAAAAATCCTGCCTAACAAGGTTTTATAAGCAACATCCTGCCTAACAGGGTTTTATAAGCAACATCCTGTCCAACAGGGTTCTATCAGCAACATCCTGCCTAACAGGGTTCCATCAGCAACATCCTGTCCAACAGGGTTCTATCAGCAACATCCTGCCAAACAGGGTTCCATCAGCAAAACCCTGCCTAACAGGGTTCCATCAGCAAAACCCTGCCTAACAGGGTTCCATCAGCAAAACCCTGCCTAACAGGGTTCCATCAGCAACATCCTGCCTAACAGGGTTCTATCAGCAACATCCTGCCTAACAGGGTTCTATCAGCAACATCCTGTCCAACAGGGTTCTATCAGCAACATCCTGCCTAACAGGGTTTTATAAGCAACATCCTGTCCAACAGGGTTCTATCAGCAACATCCTGCCTAACAGGGTTCTATCAGCAACATCCTGCCTAACAGGGTTCGATCAGCAAAACCCTGCCTAACAGGGTTCTATCAGCAACATCCTGCCTAACAGGGTTCCATCAGCAACATCCTGTCTAACTCGGTTCTGTCAGCAAATGTGTCAAATAACAGTACACGATCACACATGCTATTTCAAACAATCTTCTTTTACACCGATTTCAATCCGTCATTGAAAGAACAGTATCACAAGTAGGTAATTACCATCTAACAAAATTTGTCACCATAATTGTGGGTATATAGCTGTAAGCAATGACAATAATTACTTTATAATAAAACAATATGGTCAACTGAATCGTTCACCATCCTAGAAAACTGGAAAAAAATCGTAATAAATGGTTAAAAATTTCATGAAGGAAGAAGATAAAACAAAAAATCGCAAGTAATGCAAAAAGAAAAAAAAAACAGCACAAAATATATTGTACACAATGCATTTTAAGGAGAGTATACTTCCAGACATCTGAAACTAACCCCCTCTCAACTAATTACAACATGTTTGACATGTGATGTCATGATCAAGGTCGATTTGGCTGGGTCATCGTTACATCCTCAAGACTGTCCCCTTTCCTTTATATACATCTCTCCTAAAGTGAGCTAAAAACGATTCGATGCAAACAGCGATATTATTATTCTTCCAGGAGATGCAGAAGATACTTATCGAAACATAGTGACATCCTGAGTTTAAACACTTAGTACTTTTATTTGCTGATTCTACAAGAAATGTTATACTATTTCTTTTCTTTTTATTCTCATTACTTCAATATTGCATTATGACATTTCAAAAACAACGACTTTAGTCTTTTGCATGAACTATTTATGTGATTCTCCATAAACGTTTGATAATTGTTGACCTGAAGCTAGACAGTTTTCCGGGAATGTTTGCAACTGGTTTCACCAACATGGCAATTGTGAGTGTTCAATCTTTCCACAAGCTCGTTTTGTGAATTAGGAGGACATTAAAGATTAATATCCATTTTATTGTCTTTGCCTAATTACTTTCATAGTGTCTCTCGAGAATGGAGTCGACAAAACGCAGTCTGTAAACCGCCCTCATGACATTTCGTATAATTTCAAGCAGGTATACCACTAGAGTAATACCATTCGAGCGATGCATTATACTATAGTATTGCCTGACCGTATGTCGAGGCTATAGGTCGAATTATCCTAGTAGGTTTTGAGGCTTCACAATATTACCGATAGAATTAATATGCCTTGGTATTGTCTCTCGGGGTGGGTCTGAATTATTTTAAACATTTCACTGAGTTGTGAGTCTCAAGTGTTTGATGTTTATAAAACTATAGCAACACGTCGGTCGGTACGCCTTCTTTTCATTTTGGTAAGGCTCCAGTAACTGAGAAACCTAGCATAGCCCTATACAGCCCGACATGATCCAACAGCGTCGGTAAAAACTCATCAGGACCAACCTACCCCAAACTTACCCTTGGCATCTACGATCCCCCTTAACACCTAGGTATAGCTCGTAGTGACCCAGTAGAGTCGGTCATAACCCAGCACAGCCAACCTACCATAGCCTGTAACACCTAGGTATAGCTCGTAGTGACCCAGTAGAGTCGGTCATAACCCAGCACAGCCAACCTACCATAGCCTGTAACACCTAGGTATAGCTCGTAGTGACCCAGTAGAGTCGGTCATAACCCAGCACAGCCAACCTACCATAGCCTGTAACACCTAGGTATAGCTCGTAGTGACCCAGTAGAGTCGGTCATAACCCAGCACAGCCAACCTACCATAGCCTGTAACACCTAGGTATAGCTCGTAGTGACCCAGTAGAGTCGGTCATAACCCAGCACAGCCAACCTACCATAGCCTGTAACACCTAGGTATAGCTCGTTGTGACCCAGTAGAGTCGGTCATAACCCAGCACAGCCAACCTACCATAGCCTGTAACACCTAGGTATAGCTCGTAGTGACCCAGTAGAGTCGGTCATAACCCAGCACAGCCAACCTACCATAGCCTGTAACACCTAGGTATAGCTCGTAGTGACCCAGTAGAGTCGGTCATAACCCAGCACAGCCAACCTACCATAGCCTGTAACACCTAGGTATAGCTCGTTGTGACCCAGTAGAGTCGGTCATAACCCAGCACAGCCAACCTACCATAGCCTGTAACACCTAGGTATAGCTCGTTGTGACCCAGTAGAGTCGGTCATAACCCAGCACAGCCAACCTACCATAGCCTGTAACACCTAGGTATAGCCCGTTGTGACCCAGTAGAGTCGGTCATAACCCAGCACAGCCAACCTACCATAGCCTGTAACACCTAGGTATAGCTCGTTGTGACCCAGTAGAGTCGGTCATAACTCTGTAGAGCCAATCTACTCCAACCTCACCCTTAACATGTAAGTTTATTCCCTCGTAACCCAGTACGTTTGGTAATAACCCTGCAGAGGCGGGGCTATTGCGGAACAGCCGTTAATAACAAGGCATAGCCCCCCTTCTAAGACACTCCGACCAGACCAAGCACAGACCACTCTATGAAGTAAGCCCGGCAGCTTGGTAGATCTCTCAGAATCAAACAGTCCAGCCAGTTACTCTGATAACCGAACATCCTGTGCACCGAAGATCAATTCATCCGGATTTTTGATAAGTTTCAGACTATACTGAACCAATACTTGGTAGGACTATCTAAGACTTCTTGCAGCCAGCAGATTGATTCAGCAGATGGAGAGGTTCTTCAGTAATGTCGGATTGTTTAAAGTTCTCTCTTGGACTTTCAAAGTAAAACTAGTTTAGGTTTTGTTGCATCGTCTGAGAGCTTCAATTTGTCTGGAAAAAAAGATAAGATAATGATATTTATAACAAAAAATAAATGGTGTCGTGTTTAGACTTTAAGACATTATAAATATTACGAATATAGAAACAGGAAAGAAGAGCAGCTGCTGCAACAACAGCAACAAAAAAAAGTGACAACAAAAATTATACAGCAGCAGAATAAATGACGATGTTTCAATGCAAAGTGGAGATGAAAATAATTAAAACAAAAAAACAAACAAAAACAAAACAGAAAAATAAAAAAGAGGGAAACTGAAGGCAGAAATAAGGTATTGTTAAATATAAGAAAAAGACATTGAAAAATAAAAATATCTATAAATAGTTTTATCAAAGTGAGTTAGAACTACATGGACAAATATCGATAATTTCACTGAAATGAATACTACAAAATTATCAACTGTTTCGCTAAGGTGAGTGTCAATAGTATCAATAGTATTTATATGCCTTCATATTTTCAATTGAAGTTAGTCTGAACTGTAACAATAAATATTGATAATTGCTTTGAGTTGAGACTCAAGTGTACCAAAAAGTACGGATACATTCAAATCTAATTTGGAAATCTTTTTTGCATAAGACAATCTTGCCAAATGATTAAATCACACTGCTTTTGAATCACTACTAATTTATTTTATATTTCTAAATATCGAGTTCTTCCTTTATATCTCTGCTTATCTCTATTTCTCTAATTCGCCCCCCTCCCCTCACCTCCTCGAGCGGGCTCTATTTCTCTACAAATTTCAAAATAAAATTATTTTCATAAAAATAAATATCCGTTCTAATAGTCATTAATCTACTTAAAGGTTATCATGGACATTTATCGGAGCGAAACTGTATCATAAACATCAAAGCAATGCTATGACAGTTCAAGCAAAATAGATTGATACAGAGAATTCTACACCTGACTGCTTAGTCTTCTAGTTCAAGCTAAGTTAGTTTACTAACAATATTGCATTATAGGAAGATGTGAGGAAAGGAGAAGGCAAAGTAAGTAAATTAGTTATATAGATAGAGTATTTCAGATTATGATAAGCGATTTAATCATACGTATTAACAAAACAATACGCTAATATTATTGTTTTATTACAAACAGTAGTAGTAGTAGTAGTAGTAGTAGTAGTAGTAGTAGTAGTAGTAGTAGTAGTAGTAGTAGTAGTAGTAGTAGTAGTAGTAGTAGCAGTAGTAGTAGTAGTAGTAGTAGTAGTAGTAGTAGTAGTAGTAGTAGTAGTAGTAGTAGAATAGTAGAATAGTAGAAGTAGTAGTAGCAGTAGTAGTAGCAGTAGTAGTAGTAGTAGTAGTAGTAGTAGTAGTAGTAGTAGTAGTAGTAGTAGTAGTAGTAGTAGTAGTAGTAGTAGTAGTAGTAGTAGTAGTAGTAGTAGTAGTAGTAGTAGTAGTAGTAGCAGCAGCAGTAGCAGCAGAAGTAGTAGTAGTAGTAGTAGTAGTAGTAGTAGTAGTAGTAGTAGTAGTAGTAGTAGTAGTAGTAGTAGTAGTAGTAGTAGTAGTAGTAGTAGTAGTAGTAGTAGTAGTAGTAGTAGTAGTAGTAGTAGTAGTAGTAGTAGTAGTAGTAGTAGTAGTAGTAGTAGTAGTAGTAGTAGTAGTAGTAGTAGTAGTAGTAGTAGTAGTAGTAGTAGCAGCAGCAGCTGCAGCAGCAGCAGCAGTGAATGCTTTTTGTTGTTATATTAAGCCAATGGCAAAACTTAAGGCTGAAAGAAAAATGAATATAGCAATGAAAAACTTAGTCTTGAAATGCAATCTTTTAAGAGCAGAGTTAGGTGGAATTTAAATCTAGATCTTGCTTAAATTTATTAGGTTTAATGATTTCTTTACACTGTAACATTTTTTTCGTTTTTTTTTTACAAACATTAATGAATTTAAATTGTGTTGATTCAGGCTATACAAAACATTATTGTGTAATTATTTTACTGAAATTTAAGGTGACAAAATTTTTTCTCTTAGGCATAATCCATTTTAGATTAAAATGGAATATTTTCTTTTAAATCTTTTTTCTGATGTGTTAAAATTTTTGTCCTTCTTTGAATATTAAAAGTTAATTGTTAAAAACCAATGTTTTTTTAATAAAAAATCTTTTCCAACTGTTAACTTACAAATAGTTGAAATTTTAAATTCTGGAAAAAACTTACTAAAATTTAAAGACTAAAATGAAAAAAGATATACAAGAAATAATCTCAATAGAAACAAAATTATATTTGATTGGAGTTAAATAAAATTAAAAAAAAATAACCCCGAAGATGGAATTCAAATTTTGTTTATGGTTTTTCTCTGTAAAAAGGATAAAATTATAAAATTAGGAGGAAATCCCAAAAGAATGCTTCTCTAAGTTAAATTAAAAAAGAGTATCATATTTACATTGCACAATTGCATAGAGACACGACACGAACAAAATGTATACACGAGGGTTTTTCAGGTATAACTGGAGACGGATAAACTTATCCGATTTTTATCACTTTCACATAAAACTTTTAATCCACTTGAGAGACGAATGCAACGAAAGCGCTGCAGATGATGAATAGACAGACTAAAACATGAGAAAAGATTTTCTCTAACCTTGTGTATTCTCTAAAAAGAAAACGTTGACTATAACGACAACGGAAGGCAAAGATTTCTTTTGTGTGCAAACCCTGATAGATATCAAATTCAATTACACTGGTATGTGTTGGTCACAGAATCACCTTTTCAATTAGTATTCACACATTCTGAACTTTTTTTTTTCCCTTCAATCTTAAATGTTTACAGGGAGCCTGGAGAAAGTATTGTCGTACAAAACGTATTGTCATAGTTACATGTCAAATATGACACATGAGTGTGGTTTTTAAATAAAGGTGTGTTCGGTCTGCAAGACCCTAAGAACTGGACAGGCTGGGAGAAGCAAGCACCACGGCCAGCTCTTGTCGCCTCCGGTCACTTCAATGAGGGCTATCGGAACAAACATCTGTCCAAGGTTGTTTTTTTTTAAAACACACTAATCGTCTTCGTAAAGCTCACATTCGAACATTTTTTTAACAAATGATTATTTTTAGAGAAATATAGATTAGTACCCTTTGGAAAAGATATGTTTTTTTATACAAACAGGTTGTCGTGTGACTTTCTATATTTTACTTCTTTAATCTACAACAATTATATAGGAATTACATTGTATTTGAAGGCGTCCCGTTCTCCATATTACATCTATCAGGTTCTCCAGTAAAACTATTTACCACACCGGAGGTGACGAGAGCAGCAAATTCCCCTACAGTACTTCTTGCTGCACAACATAATTCTGTGTTTCTCAACAGCTGTAGCTGCTTTACTGTTCAGCTTCCTCAAAGATTCTGTCAGCCACAAACGTCGGATAATTAAAAACTATTAAAAGTGGAACAATTAGCTATGGGGTGGATATTTGCATTAAGTATACATGAGTTGAATAAATCGCTTGTCATGCAAATTAAACCTTCTGTTAAAAGACCAATTGCAGGCTGAGTATTGAAGAAGCCAATTCCGCTACCAGCTTACTTGTAACGTACAAATATGGTGATAAATACTATTAATTTCCCTGCAATTTTAAAATAATTTTGTTTCGTTCTTTTGCTGATTCAACATATGGTGTAAAACACGATCTGCGCTATGTGATAAGAGTCTCGTTACGGCCCTGCCACATGATCAGTAAACTTCACCCATCTTTTTACTGAACCATAAAGCTTTACTGACGTGCCTAAATTATATAAAAATACTAAACTAGGGTTTCTGATCTAATTACAGTTGACGTAAAGCATCTTCCAACATACTATTCACCTAATTTCTATGCTGTAGGCATGGCTTCTGGCCAAGCCATGCACTGAATTTCAATTTTTGAAGATTTAATTAAAAAAACATCGTCAGTTGAATTTCATATTTTCCCCCTAATACTTTTGCTCTACTATTGTGGACAACGTCATTAAATAAGTCATTTGTGAGTATATGGATTATTTTTTTTTCGTCAGCGGAAGTCTCAAATGATAACTGGTATAACTATATTTAGAAGCTTATTAGTTCTGAAGTCAAGTTAAATTGTCATACACCAGCTGGCAATTAACTTTGTTGATATAAAATGTTTTGAGAGGAAATTGATAAGAACAGCAAATGGCAATGGCGGCCATAATTCTGTCCTACTAACATGATCGCGTTACGTATCTAAGCCTGACTAGTTACAAATTGCTCCATGTTTACGGAAGCCTGACGAGATAAAAGATGAGCCGTGATTAAAAAAACACTCGTATGACGGATTGAACTCACTACTCCCAACGCTTGGCTGCACACAGCTCTGCACACAGCTCTGCGCATGACAGACCAACGACAACAGCGCCACCTCACATGAGTTGACCTACATACGCTGCATCATGCATTATGTAAGGAATAACAAATCTCTGACCAGTTTCCTCCATTTCATACGTGACTGGTTTACTTTGAAATACTGTGGGGGTCGAAATGAAAATCTTCAAGACCGTTTGGGTTGTTTCTTTTTTGTTTTTTGTTATATCTAAATGTCACTCAGACACTTTCACCGATAATTTCACCTCTTATCTGAGAAAGGGCAAACTCGTAACATACAGTTATGTTATCTCGGCGTTATTCTGGTCAAATTAATCACAACGTGCCCCCCCCACTCCCTAGCTAGCCTGCACTCTCTAAAACAAAAAAGAGCGTAATTTTAATAAATTATATTATTCTCTAAAATCAATGAAAGAATTACAAAAGGGGCTTTTGAAACAATATGAAAAAAATTGAAAGGAAAAAAAGAATAAAATGAGTCGACAGTTTCCAGTCCAGTTACTTGAGACTCAAAGGAAAAATGATGCAAAATGTGTCAAACAGATTAAATATTTTAGATTATGAGAATTTGACGCATATATCGAGTAATCCTGAAATGTAATATTTACAGACAAGATTACACTCCGAGAGTAAATATAGATATAACTTCGCAGAATAATTGCAGTAATCGATTTTGTTCAATTACGTTGGAAGGAATTATGTTTGAAGCCTTAGAGAAAGAAAGAAAGAATACAGTTGATGGAAGGGAATGCAAATAGTAGCCAGTATTTAAATATCCTTCAGAACACATACTATTTACCACCGTGGAGAAAAATTCAGGGGGGAAAAATGAATGGTAGATGACAGAGCGAGATGTGAAATGGTGAGTTGCAAGTTTTCTAATAAAACAAGCAAAGCGTTAGAGATTAGGCGGGGGTGTAGAGTTATAAACCAAGTGGAGATTATAGTGGTTGTGAGAGAAAGAGATTAATATAAACACGAATTGGAGAGTCTACGGGCCCAATGGTGCACAGAACATCTACGACCTTACTGCGTTGGTTGAATTGTCAGCTGTTTAAGAAAATGAACTTACACTTTGCTAAACTTCTTAAGTTGCTTTTTTTTAATCGAATTCAAACATTAGAATTAACGAGACGTATTTCTTAAATTCATTAGTCAAGCATTAAAATTCTTCAAATAGTGGAAAACACTTTTTTCTCACAAGTGAAAAAAATAATTAAAAATATTTTTTTTATTTGTTAATGGTCAGATGTAAATGACATTCTGTGCCCCCAAGGCGCGCATTCTCTCTCCCTCTGAGGTTACTGAACACACACCGCCAAAACCAACGTGCGGAAGAGAGTGACGTCATAACGCCGTTTCGTCACCCGTGACTGCCGTACTTTTTCCGTTCTCCGTGGGGAGCGTCATGTACTGCGAGTACTCCCGCTCGGCTGGCATGTCCGCGCCGGTAAACAGCCGCTTGAACGTCTCGCGGAACTGCTTGCTCATGCCGCAGTAAATGAAGAAGTTGAGCGGATAGCTCACCAGAATGAAGAAGTTAGAGAAGAGACTTAACACCTGCAAGGTCAAAGAAAAGGAAAATTAAAAAAAAAAACAAAAAAAAAAACGATTTTACAAAACAAGCATGAGGAAAAAATTTGTTAAATATTATTTGAAATTTCGACATTAAAGATAATACCGTGTGTGTGTGTGTGTGTTTCATTTTGATTTACGTTTTACATTGCAATTCTATAAATTCAATAAAATGAAATTCGACTGTGAACTTCTTGAAAAGTTTGAAACAACCTTCCACTGCACACACACACACACACACACACAAATGGTATGGTAGAGACAGATTTTCGTGCAAGTATGATTTCGACTTGTAGATTTTTAAGTTTCATATTCTGTTCTTCCTTTCGGAAGCAAACTTTATGACAGTGAATGGTTGAACCCCTTACTCTGTGTAAAGAAATTCTCTCCAAACCTTAAAAAAAACGTTGAAGAAACGAACAAAACAATGTTCAAACGCTTGTTGGCGTGAATCATTCAAATAAAAATATGGTGGGAAAAAAACTGGCAGTAAAACTATATTCCATGTCAATCTTCAAAGGGAGATATTAATGATAAATAATCCATTCCTTATTTTTAACGAGAGATGGAAATCAAAAGAAAATATCGATTTGTTACTAAACCGCCCATCAAGGGTTAAAACATTACAAACGTATTGTGGCGTGTAACAAAACATTCAGAAAGCATGGAACTGGGTTATAACAATATTATTTAGCTGAAACTTTTGAAGCCTTCAATAAAATCTGACCTTTTCACTCTTTATACCATGTGCGGTAGGGGTAAAAATTCTAGAGTTAAAGAGAGATAGAGATAGATAGATAGATAGATAGATAGATAGATTGAGAGAGAGAGAGATAGAGAGAGAGACAGATAGACAGACAGAGAGAGAGTGAGAGAGAGGATGAGAAACAGAGATAGAGCGTGAGAGTGAGAGAGAATGAGTGAGTTAGAGACAGAGAGAGGGAGACAGAGAGAGAGAGAGAGAGAGAGAGAGAGAGAGAGAGGGAGGGAAGGAGGGAGGGAGTTGAACTAGGTGTATTTCCCAATTTTATCTTTTACGAATTTATGCTGGTAAAAAAAGCCTCAGCTTCACATTTATTGTGAATATAAATTATATATGGTTCCTCATAAAATCTACCTGATTACGAACCTCCAGCGGTCATATGGCAAAACTGTTCATAATAGAACTTAAGAAACACCAATGAATGTTCTGGTCTGTTGTTTGTTTCCAAAGCTGTTTATTTCCGAACCAGAGAATACAATTTAAATCATAATTATGATAAGCTAGAAAAATCTGCACAGCATCTAAAGGACTTAGTACATTTATCTTTATTTTATTTTTCGTCTCCTTCTTTATACTTTCATAATGTGGGAAGAGAGAAAGGTAGGAAAGAAAGAAGGTGGCAAATTATTCTGCAGAAGTGGTCGTCTCAGTACTGTTTATGTATCCAAAGAAAAAAAAAAAAAAGGGGGAGTGGGGGCAAGGTGGGACAAAAATGTCGTTTATTTACCCTTTCAATGTTTTTCTTCCATATTATGTGAAACAATTTACATTCATTGTGTTTCTTCAAACGTTGAGCCGATGTTGGTCGTAACTTTATGTCAGAGTTATAATTCTTAAGATGTTTTATTTCAGTTGTGGATATTAAATCAAAAAATATCGAACAAAAAGCTTCTCCTGCACTGTTCCTGCAAGTAACGAGGACCTTCTTCTTGTAGGAAATTGCCTTTGCACACTGAGTTTGGTGTCTCTTTATTAAAAGAATAGGACTTGTGGCTAGCATTAATTTTTTAGTTCAATCACAGACCTAAGACAATTGCCCAATGAAAACACCTTTGCATAGGAGTTTGGACTCTACTGTTCTTTTACTTGCGGTATGATGTAGGTCCAAATGATGAAATATAAATATTAAAATCTGATAATCAAACACGCCCACAGGTACACACTGTACAAATTCGAATACATTGAGAATATTCATTGGATGATAGGAAAACTGAAATATTCAGCAAAGTTAAACAAAACAAGCTGACAAACCCGTTCTACAAACAGAACCCTGATGTCATTTTTCCGGGGCTGGGTTAAGTTTGTGTATTCAATAGGTTTATAAATGGTCTTGATATCTAATCTTCATTTATATGATCCAGATATTTGCCACCTATCTATCTTTATCTTGAATTTAGATATATCTTAATTCTGTATCCAGAATCTAGATTTTAAATCCGTTAATATTCTAAGCCTAAAAGTGAAATGTAGACAGTTTTAGAACTGCTGCCGTATTTGCTAAAAAATTTTTTTTTTTTTTAATTTATAGCATTGACTCAAAAATTCATCCTAAAATTAGATTTAAAAAAAAAGGGTGAAGGAGATTGTCTTATAAAAGAGAAAACACCGTTAACTACTGAATAATAAAAAAAAACAAAAAGCAAAAAAAAAAGATAGTTTTCGCTATGAGGCAGACAGTGATAGTTCCAGACAAAGGGGAGAGAGAAAGAGAGAGAGAGAGAGAGAGAGAGAGAGAGAGAGAGAGAGAGAGAGAGAGAGAGAGAGAGAGAGAAAGATAGAGAGAGAGAGAGAAACAGACAGACAGACAGACAGACAGACTGACAGAGAAAGAGAGACAGAGACAGAGAAAAAGAGATACGGAGAGAGACAGACAGACAGACAGAGAAGAGAAGGAGGAACAAACAGAAGCAGAGACTAAGACAGAGAGAGACTTTGAATATGTGAGTCAAGTTTAAAAGTATAATTCGCATTAGGATTTATTTCAAGCGCTGTCTTGCCCAGATTATTTGATAACTGAATCAAATACTTCTTATCCGCAACTGTTCCTACATACCACTTCTCGTTCCTTGCACTTTTTCCTGTGATTGGTTTGTTCAACCCAGCGTTGTATTTTGTAAAATTTAGTTTTTACGCTAAAGGACGATGTGAAAAAAGGGTACAATATTATTACGATACTAGCATACAGGTATCTGAGATCCCCATAATATACTGTTTTATAATTTTTTTTTTTTTACCTAAACCCAAATTATAAAACTTTTGGTATCTGCAAGAATCTGATAACACGAGGTATAAGTATTATTTTCAGTAAAAAAACTAGATCTTTCAATCGGGTAGGCTACTAAGATGATTAAAATTATGCAAAATTGAATTAATAAAGTTCAAATCGTGAGACTTACGCTGAGGATCTCAATCTGAATAATAATCATTTCAAACGTCTTGCCCATGATCAGGAAGACCATGAGGAGCCCCAGGGGGAACTCCACCAAGAGGAACAATCCTACCACAGCCACCAGCATCAGCGTGGTACAGTTGGACTCCTTCAGCTTCCTGCTCTCGCTCTTCTTGTTTTGTCGTAGAAGTTGCATGCGCCTCTGCTGCGCCACCCGCATGGCGTAGATGAGAAGTGCATTCATCACGACAAGACTCACGCAGGGTATGAGGTGGATGAAGATAACCCGGAACCAGTAGTAGATATTGAAATAGAGGTTCATGTTTCTGTTAAACCAGGGACGATACTCCATCACACAAGCTGATACCGTGACATTCGGGTTCAGTGATGATATCCGGATCGTCTCGACCGGGTAACTCTCAAAGAACCGAGTAATTTGGCTTAAAATCGCCACGATATAAATAGCTATTGTCCCCGTGCGCACGTTTTGAATGGTGCATAAGGTTCTAGCTTTAAAGCTGTGACACACATAGATATAGCGCTGGATAGCTAGGGCCATTGTTAGCCAGATGGATGCGGTGTGGAAGATTGTCGGGATGTATTCCATAAAGAAATCCAACATGAGGCACCAGTCGTAAGGGACCCACTCGTGGAAACGTTCTGTGGCGTAGAAGTATATAAACACTGGCACCGGAAACACCCCGGTTAACATGTCCGTGAGGGCCATGGCCACCAAGATGGCGTTCGTGGGACTGCGCATGTGCGGCTTGAGCAGTACGAGGCAGACTAGAGAGTTGTTGATGACGGTGAGAAACACCAGTATAGGAGACAAGAATCCGTTGATTGGGACCGTATACCTGGGGAGAAATCAGACAATGTGCACCAGTTTGACAAAAATATATCGGCATTCATAATACACGAGCTTGCATTACACACTATCTCAATCTCAGAACACATTAACGTAAGATAGCAGTTTTTTGATATTTTCAAATATTCATATGACTAAAGGTGTTGTAATTCCAATAATTTGTTTGTGCTTCCAATTTGCATCGGGATGGGCCATACATAGTATGATCAGAGTATAAAAAGTAGATTGAGGCATAAAATATGGTGATAAAAAAGCTGTTGAAATTCCAATTTTCAACCGATTTGAAAGCTTTTTTTTCTTACCAATAAATTTGAAACCAAGGATGAAGAACATGCAGATGACAAATAACTTATCAGTATATTTATGGATTTGTAACATGTTTATTATCGCAGTGATGTTATAAATCAGTCAACCATGAAACTGAAAATATCACGACCCATTATACGCATCTTTTTTAAATGGATAATGGTTTATGGAATATCTCTAAATGGTCTAAGTTTTTTTTTTCTTTTTTATCTGAGTTGTTTTTCTCCCTCTACTTGAACGAACTTATAAGTTCTGAGAACTTGTAAATTAGGACCAGTTCGGCACAAGGAGGATTTTGGGTTTGTTTTTTGGAAATAAATGCTGCTGCTGCTGCTACTACTACTACTACTACTACTACTACTACTACTACTACTACTACTACTACTACTACTACTACTACTACTACTACTACTACTGCTACTGCTACTACTACTACTACTACTACTACTACTACTACTACTACTACTACTACTGCTGCTGCAGCTGCTACTGCTACTGCAACTGCCACTGCTACTGCTACTGCTACTACTACTACTACTACTACTACTACTACTACTACTACTACTACTACTACTACTACTACTACTACTGCTACTACTACTATTACAACCACTACTACTATTACCCCTACCATTACTATACTATTTTCTGTTTTCTTTCTTCATCCTGTCATATTTTGAAGAAACCTTCGCCTGAAGCACCTGAAGAACTCTAAGAACTCGATAATTCACCAGACTGTGTACATACCTGGGCGGTGGGTCGTGGTCCAGCCGTCGCGCCATATCGATCAGGGTACAGTTCGACCCCTCACTCATAGCGAGTGACCAGTTCCGGCTGTCCGGCGAGAAGACGTCCTGGAGGATCTCCTCCGTCTCGTTGTGGGAGACACTCATGTTGCAGAAGTAGAAGAGACATTGCATCACCTCTTGCACCCTTAAGGCGATGTTTCTGGGAGGGTGGAGTGCGCAGTGCTGGATGCATATGTCATCACACAGAGTCATGGTGTCCCGGTGGATAGATTCGTCGGTGTGCACAGTGGGTGGGTCTAGTCTCTACACCTGGGTTGTCGACACCTGTGAGGTTAGGATTGATCGAGACTTGTTAGGTTATCCGTGAGAGATCTACATTGGTTTGGACCAGAAACTTCTAGATGAGAGTTTTATCGTGAAGCTGAGGTAAAACATCAAGGCATACTGTATCATTATGTAAAACGCTACTTAAAATTTGTTTAGTGATCTTTTCATTACATGCCATGTTTTTATATTTTATTAGTTAATTAATGTGAATAAAGTTTAAAAGACCAAAAAAAGCATTCATAAGTTTATGTCGAGTAATTTTTTTTTTCCGCATAACAAGAGAATAATAGCAATAAGTATTGGAATATTTATTCAGTCTCTTACAATCTTCAGTCAAAGAACACTTTTACCCTGAAGTACCTTTTTCGTTACCCTGATGTACATTTTCAATCTTCTAGTCGCTTCCAGAAGACAGCGAAGGCAAAAACAATTTTTAGAAAAAGTGCAGTCAAAGGCTCTGATGTAATTTACTTCCTTTTTTGTTAAGATCGTGTCTTCGCTGGTTCTAACCTCCTCCCCTAACACTCTTGAGATCACCGTGACATTGACGGGCTTTGACAAAGAAGCATCACGACAAGCTACGATTTTCTATTGTTAAAAAGGTCGTGACTGGAATCTGGAGCCCCATTAACCTGAGAAAGCTGTCATGGCCTCCAACCACTTCCGCTACAGCCAGAGACTGAAGGTTCCCCACCGTGATCACAATAGTCATCCAAGACTGTAAGCTGCACTTCTTCACACATTAATTCGCTTAGTAGATGTTTCCATTGTAGAGGGGGAATCACCTATCTAGCTGTTACCTCGTGATTAAGCTTTGATATCGGCGAGCCGGATTACTCGGAATGGGATGAGCTAATCATCTGAAGAAGCATTTAGTTGTTATATTAATACTATTATAGTAAAAACAATCCTTTCCCAGAAACAAGCATAGAGTCGGATTTCTAAGCAATTCCCTGTCTAGTGAAAAAGCCTGACAGAAGTGCCATTTTGACAGGTCGACCGTAATTTTTAAGTATCAGTTAAACATTAGCTACACGCTGAGCTGCTCGGTTGATTGGTTACTCGTGTATAAGTAATGAATTTTTTTCTTGTCCAAAAAAAGGCTTCAGTAATGTTGACCATGAAGCCTAACATACAAGTCCTTTTATTTGGTAAAGCTGCTGTAGACGAGAGCTATCTTAGCCTGGATAGTAAAAGTTTAAGTAACGTCCGTTCTACTGAAACTGGTGAGGAAAGAAGAGATAGGGGAAGATTGGATAGATATAGAGGTAGAAAAGAGAGAGAGAGAGAGAGAGAGAGAGAGAGAGAGAGAGAGAGAGAGAGAGAGAGAGAGAGAGAGAGAGAGACAAACAGACAGACAGACAGACAGACAGACAGAAAGAGAGAGGGAGAGAGGCAGAAAGAGAGAGGGAGGGAGAGGGAGAGACAGAGAGAAAGAGAAAGAGAGAAAGGGGGGAGAGAAAGAAAGAGAAAGAGAGAAAGGGGGGAGAGAAAGAAAGAGAAAGAGAAAGAGAGAGAGAGAGAGAGAGAGAGAGAGAGAGAGAGAGGGAGAGACAAGGGGAGGGAGAGACAGAGAGAAAGAGAGAGAGGGAGAGAAAGAGAGGGAGAAACAGAGGGAGAGACAGAGAGAAAGAGAAAGACAGAGAGAGGGAGAGAGACGGAGAGACAGAGAGAAAGTAAAAGAGAGAGAGAGACAGAGAGAGAGAGAGAGAGAGAGAGAGACAGAGAGAGAGACAGAGACAGAGACAGACAGACAGACAGACAGACAGACAAACAGAGGCAGTGAGACGAAACAAATGTGTGCGACCTAGCAAACTAATGGGGCAAAGAAATAGATAAAAATAAGAAAGACAGAAAGAAAATAACGAGATTGTACATTAAAAACATAGGTAGTAAATCATAAATAGGTCGGTGGCAATTTACGCTCGCCTTTCAAAGATAAGTAGAAGAATATTGATTTTCTAGTTGACTATAAGAAAAGATGTATAAAATCATACAGCTTTAAACTAGTTAACTTCATTCGTTAAATTTTTCAAATGCGTAATCATTTCTCCTTGCCAATAGACCATGTACATTTTGTGTATATTTCTCAAAAGGCGCGGGTGTAGTGTGTCAACGAATTGGGTGTTTTGATGCAATTACCCGACAGACCCTGATACCTTATCCACTAAAATAACGTCAAAAACTTTACGACCTCTGAGGACAGAGTAGAGCGAATCCGTTAAGACTAAGAATTTATATCAGGGGAAAATTATAAAAACAGGTCCAAACAGTTTTGCTTTCATCGGTTAGTAAGAACATGCTACACTTACAATTTACAGTTGAAATCTTTTTAGCTTACATTAGAAATAAACTATGTTGAATGACCATGACTCTGGCATGTTTTTCAAGATCAAACTTCGATAACAAAAAAAAAAAAAGAAACAGTAAATTAGGTTTCTTAAATCAAATGATATCCAAATGTCGAATTTATGTCTAATGACAGAGCAGGACAATGTGTGTATTTGATGTTTTTTTTCGATAATAGAGCTACGATTAAGTTTTAATAATGGAATCCTGTCTGTCTATAAAGATATCCGAATTAACATCGAACTTGAAACGCCATAAGTATATTTTGCAGTAGAAGCAGTTGTTGGCTTGTGTGAAATGGCATTTATCTGAAAGTGGTTCAAAGACAAACTTCATTGACATTACTAATGGTTTTCTCAAAGTTACGAAGGCAATATGAGAATATCAAGTATCTCCGAACTCCTTATGGTAACTCTAATCAGAAAAAAGTTTGCTAAATTTATACACTTAGTTATTTTAGTAATTTATTACCTTTTAACGGTAATTATTCTGAAAGAGATGTCCGGGTAGCAATGACTTCCCATATAGCGATAATCTCTCGCCAATTTTTGCTCATACCCTCATGGTCTTAAAAACAGCTGTTAAGATGGGCTTTTAAAGAACTTATAAATCTACAACATTGTCTGCAAAATATTTTATACAATTTGCACAAAGATAAAGCTCGAAGGACCCATATGCTAAATGGTCTATTATAAAAAAACTTGAGATGGATGTGTAGAGACCAGGGTATAAAGAGAAATGAGGACCATTGTCAAAAAAAGAAATCAAACAATAATTTTATGACAAGTGTCCGAGCTTTTTTTTTTTGTAGTAATGTCCATCTTCATGTCAAAAAATTAAATACCTTTCACAATAAGATTTTATTTAATTGCGTTGCTGGTATTTTGGGACAATTGTAAAAAAAAAAATGATGGAAATTGTTAAAAATAATTTCAACAAAATTCAAAAGCTTGATGTTTACCAATGAAAGGAATCGCTTCAGTTTTTGTTTTATCTCTAAAGGTGTACTTGGAAGAAAAGCACTTCAAATGCTACAAAAAGTAGACTTTGTATCAAACCCACCAAACAGCCGCAGATGACAGCAAGAAAATAATTTATGTCAAATTGTTTTCAATCATATTCAAATTGGGGGAGGTTATTCATTATCTAATTTTTGTTTTTAAAGTAAAAACGAGGTTTTAAATAGATTCAGTATAGACCAAATGTCTTTGTAATGATCATACCGGTAATGATGAAGATGGTGATGATGATGATGACAAAGATGTTGATGGTGATGATGATGATGATGATGATGATGAGGATAGTGATAATGATAGTGATGATGATGATGCTAATGATAGTGATTATGATGGTGATGATGATGGTGATGATGATGATGATGATAATGATGATAATTATAATGGTAATGATGATAATGATGGTGTTGATGATATTGATAGTGAAGGTGATAATGATGAAGATGATAATGATGATGATCATGATGAGGATGATGATGATGATTATAATGATGTTGATGGTGAAGATCATGATGATGATAAATAAGATGATGAATATGAAAATGATGATAATAATGGTGATGAAGATGATGATAAAGATGGTTATGGTGATGATATCATGATGATGATGATGATGATGATGATGATGATAGTGGTCATAAAGATAGTGATAATGATGATGATAACGATGGTGATTGTGATGATGATAATGATATGAAGATGATGGTGATAGTGATGGTTATGATAATGATAACAATGGTGATGATGATGATGATGATGATGATGATAATAATAATAATGATAATGATGATGATAATGATGATGATGGTATTGATAATGATAATAATGGTGATGATGATGATGATGATGATGTTAATGGTAATGATGGTAATAATGATGATAGCGATGATGATGCGGATGGTAATGATAATTATGAAGATGATAATTAGAATGGTGAAGATGATGATGATGATGATGATGATGATGGTAATGATGATTGTAATGATGATGATGATGATGATGATGATGATGATGATGATGATGATGATGATGATGATGATGATGATGATGATGATGGTGGTGATGATGGCAATGATAATGATGACGATGACGATGTTGGTAATGAAGATGATGGTAATGGTGATGATGGTTATGATGATGATGGTGATGGTGATGATGATGATAAGGATGATGATGATGATGATGATGAAGATGATTATGATAACTTTGATGATGATGATGGCAATGGTGATGATAATATTGATTATGATGATGATGAAAGTGATAATGATAGAAGTATAAAATAAAGATAAAAAGTGCAATGATAATGATAAGAAGAGGAGGACGGGTAAAGACAGAGAGTGTAATGTTGTTAACAAGCACAATGATGGCAAAGATTATAATAATAAATTTAATGAAGTGTAGGAAGAAAACATAAAAGATGGAAATTATGACTGTCAGCGCGTAGAAAATAGATATGATAGTAAGTACTAAGAGAGACAGAGAGAGAGAGAGAGAGAGATAGTGAGAGAGAGAGAGAGAGAGAGAGAGAGAGAGAGAGAGAGAGAGAGAGAGAGAAGCCAGAAAATCAGAAAAAGGAAAAAAAAAGAAATAAAGATATGTAGAGAGAAAAAAAGGTATTGAAGAAAAAAAAGAAAGCGAATTAAAAACAGAGACATAGAGAAAGATAAAGATGAATATATAGATAATATTCATAGAGCCAGAGAGAGAGAGAGAGAATGAGTGAGAGAGAATGGGAGAATGAGTGAGAGAGAATGAGAAAGAGAGAGTGAGAGAATGAGTGAGAGAGATTGAGAGAGAGAAAGAGAGAGACAGAGAGCGAGAGAGACAAACAGACAGACAGATAGACAGACAGAGAGACAGAACAAGTCAAAGAAGCGGTTTATTGCCCACCATAATTATCATTCGAAGTATACACTGATCGATTCATCGCTAGACGAAATTTTAACTTCCTGTTTAAGACTCACAGCAGCAGAAACAGACTAGGTTTTACAACAGCTTAGTTTGATTTCTTTTCGTCACACCGAAAGCCTTTCACAAACATCAAAAAGCTATTCTGCATTGCCTCTTTGAAAAACTCAGATGACTTTAGACTGGTTAGGATTTAGATTTGACAGATAACATAGATTTGGCAAGCTGTCTCAGGTTCGTTTTAGTTAGATGTTTTGTTCTAATTGTTCTGACCACTTTTATATCTTTTCATTGCATCAGCTTGTATTCTATTGTCCTAGCCTATAGCATTTTTGTGTTGTTTGTTTTTTCTGGCCTGCATGTGACATGACAGCTGTTTGTATAAATCGTTATAACTTTGATAGTGTCATGCTCTAGATATAAACTTCCCATTGTATATAGTGATGAGCTGAAAACCGATTTTAAAAATAATGGCTAGCTTCTAAAATGTTCTAAGTGTGGGCTGAGTAGAGTAAAAGAAAAATGTTTTTTTTTTCCTTCCTTCGGGTAATATTATTTTCTATCTTCTTTCGTTTCAAACGTTTTGGAGTAAAATAAAGTGTCATAAAGTATCCAATGCAACATCGAACGATTAAAACTTAAAAGCACACGGCCAGGCAAGTGACAACGGGTTAAGCAAACGGACAAAATGTATCAGCTAATGTCAACATGGAGTGCCGGTTAAGATCTACACATGAAAATTGTAGATGTGAATTCCCACCATCTAGGTCATTCCCAAGCTTTCGATTAGTATTTGGAACAGTTTACGTCTAACAAAAAAATCTACATGAGGAATAGAAAAACTCTACAGCCTACATGGTGATAGATAGAGCCACCTAGGGCCAAGAAAACCCCCTCAAGTGAAATGGGTTTGGGATGAAGTGCATATACTGGGTGATTTCTACATCAAGATTAACCGTGATAAAAGTAGAGGAAGAAAACTGGTACAAGTCGTTTTTAAAACGCTCTAAACATCCACAAATGTTTCTTATCACCGTAATTCCTTGAGAAAACGTATCACATACGCTGCAAACATCATTCAGTTTTTAGATATAAGACAGTTTTTAATTTTTTTCTTTTTCAAATGAAGGCTTCTCATAAATAAAAAAAAAACAACTAACTATAGAGCATAGAACGAGTGGGTGGAGATTAAAAAAAATTGGATTGGGACGGCTCTCTCAACTGCTACATCCATTAGTCCTGATGACCCGCTAGTTTTACTCCTTTTCCTTGTGTAGGTAATCAAATTTAAAACTTATTTAAAAGTTCACTTCAGGGCGTGTAGCTTTATTTTTGGCATAGAGGAATTTTTGTATTTTAGATTTGGGCACATTTAGCTGATGATATTCACTTTATCATTTCTCTCCGACTTTCTCTCTCTCTATTTATCTCTATCTCCCCTCTCTCACTATTTATCTATCTCTATCTCCCTCTTTCTCTCTATTTATCTCTATCTCCCCTCTCTCACTATTTATCTATCTCTATCTCCCCCTTTCTCTGTATTTATCTCTATCTCTCCTCTCTCACTATCTATCTCTATCTCCCCCTTTCTCTCTATTTATCTCTCTCTCTATTTATCTCTCTCTCCTCTCTCACTATTTATCTATCTCTATCTCCCTCTTTCTCTCTATTTATCTCTATCTCCCCTCTCTCACTATTTATCTATCTCTATCTCCCCCTTTCTCTGTATTTATCTCTATCTCTCCTCTCTCACTATCTATCTCTATCTCCCCCTTTCTCTCTATTTATCTCTCTCTCATTCTCTCTCACTATTTATCTATCTCTATCTCCCCCTTTCTCTCTATTTATCTCTCTCTCTCTCACACTCCCTCTTTGCCTTTGTTCATTTTTTTTCTTTCTCTGTCTCTCTGTGTATCTCCTTCTCTATCACTCTATTTGAATTTCTTTCTTTCACTCTGTCTGCCTGTCTGTCTGTCTATCTGTCTGTCTGTCTGTCGGTCTCTCTCTCTATCTATCTCTCTATCTATCTATCTCTATCTCCCCTCTCTCTCTCTATCTATCTCTCTTTTATTCTCTCACTCACACACTCCTTCTCAACCTTTGTTCATTTTTTTTCTTTCTCTGTCTCTCTGTGTATCTCCTTCTCTATCACTCTACCTGAATTTATTTCTTTCACTCTGTCTGTCTGTCTGTCTTTGTCTGTCTGTCTGTCTGTCTGTCTGTCTGTCTGTCTGCCTGTCTCTCTCTCTCTCTCTCTCTCTCTCTCTCTCTCTCTCTCTCTCTCTCTCTCTCTCTCTCTCTCTCTCTCTCTCTCTCTCTCTTTCTCATTTTCTCGCTTTCTCTATCTTCTCAACGTATGTTTATTTTATTACACCGACTGAATGATTTGCTTGTTTGCTTGTTTCTTCATCCTGTTGTCATAAAAAATTTGTAATTATCAATTTTAGTTAACCTATTCCCTTCTTAATATCTGGAGCTTTCATTGTCAACGTGGTTACATAATCTTTTTAAACAGCCATAAATATCAACAACAGTTTCAAATCTACAAACAAAATCTTCCCAATCATATTTTACTGAAGTGAGTTTGTAGATGCCCTCCGTTAGTATTTTGTCTAACCTGGAATTTAGGTGCCCTCCAGAACTCTTGAAACCCGCCAAAAAAATAAAGCGCCGTACATGTTGGTCTGTCCAAAAATCCTGTTTTAGATTTGGGATCAATAGCAAAAAAAAATATCGGTGCTGATCAAGGGTTCGTGTTGGGTTAGCTTATGGTTTAGGCCGATCTATTGAGGACTAAATAGATTTGTAAGTCTTTTGGTGAGCCTGGCCTTTTCTTATTTTGCCTAAATCTAGATGTAGAATCTAGTCTCGGGTAAGGCTTAAGGTTTAGAAATCTTTCTCCGTGTATACACACTTTATGATTTATTTGAAATCGCCTTATACCTTTGGAGTCTGCCTAGCCTGAAGTCTAGAGCACAACATTTGGAGGTTGTCTAACCTGGAATCTAGTGCACTACATTTGGAGACTGTCTAGTCTGGAATATAGTGCAATATATTTGGATGCTGTCTAGTCCGGAGTCTAGTAAACTACATTTGGAGGCTACCTAGTCTGGAGTCTGGTACACTACATTTGGAGACTGTCTAGTCTGGAGTGTAGGGCACTATAGTTATTTAGAAGCTATCTAGCCTGGAGTCTAGGGCACTACATTTGGACCCCAACAAGACTGGAGTCTAGTGCACTTCATTTGGAGACTGTCTAATCTGGAGTCTAGCGCACTACATTTGGATGCTGTCTAGCCTGGAGTGTAGTAAACTACATTTGGACCCCACCTAGTCTGGAGTGTAGTGTTTTATATTTGGAGGTTATCTAGCTTGCAGTCTAATATACATTTGGACGCTACCTAGTCTGGAGTATAATGCACTTCATTTGGAGACTGTCTAGCCTGGACTCTAGTAAACTACATTTGGACGCTACCTAGTCTGCAGTATAATGCACTACATTTGGAGGCTACCTAGTCTGCAGTATAATGCACTAGATTTGGAGGTTGTCTAACCTGGAATCTAGTGCACTACATTTGGAGACTGTCTAGTCTGGAATATAGTGCAATATATTTGGATGCTGTCTAGTCCGGAGTCTAGTAAACTACATTTGGCGGCTACCTAGTCTGGAGTCTGGTACACTACATTTGGAGACTGTCTAGTCTGGAGTGTAGGGCACTATATTTAGAAGCTATCTAGCCTGGAGTCTAGGGCACTACATTTGGACGCTACCTAGTCTGCAGTATAATGCACTACATTTGGAGGCTACCTAGTCTGCAGTATAATGCACTACATTTGGAGGCTACCTAGTCTGCAGTATAATGCACTAGATTTGGAGGCTGCCACTCTAGTCTGCAGT
>JAWDGP010000026.1:0-19843 GCA_033675545.1 Elysia crispata | reverse complement strand
ATTGTAGTTGTTGTAGTTGTAGTTGTAGTTTTTCTTGTTGTAGTTGTAGTTTTTATTGTACTTGTTGTAATTGTAGTTGTACTAGTACTTGTTGTAGTTGTAGTTGTTTTTGTAATTGTTGTAGTTGTAGTTTTACTTGTTGTAGATGTAGTTGTAGTTGTACTTATTGGAGTTGTACTTGTACTTGTTGTAGTTCTAGTTGTAGTTGTACTTATTGGAGTTGTACTTGTACTTGTGTTGTTCTTATTGTATTTGTACTTATTGTAGTTGTAGTTGTTCTTGTTTTAGTTCTAGTTGTACTTGTTGTAGTTGTAGTTGTAGTTGTACTTGTTGTAGTTGTAGTAGTTTTACTAGTACTTTTGTTAGCTGATCTTGTGCTTGTACTTGTTGTAGTTGTAGTTGTACTTGTTGTAGTTGTAGTTGTAATTGTAGTTGCACTTGTTGTAGTTTTGGTGTACTTGTACTTGTACTTGTTGTAGTTGTAGTTGTACATTTACTTGTTGTAGTTGTACTTGTATTTGTTTTAGTTGTATTTGTACTTGTACTTGCTGGAATTGGAGTTGTACTTGTTGTAATTGGAGTTGTACTTGTTGTACTTGTTGTATTTGTACTTGTTGTAATTGTAGTTGTACTTGTTGTAGTTTTAGTTGTACTTGTACTTGTACTTGTTGTAGTTGTAGTTGTACTTGTACTTTTTTAGTTGTACTTGTACTTGTTTTAGTTGTACTTGTACTTGCTGGAATTGGAGTTGTACTTGTTGTTATTGGAGTTGTACTTGTTGCTTTTGTAGTTGTACTTGTACTTGTTGCAATTGTAGTTGTATTTGTTGTAGTTTTAGTTGTACTTGTACTTGTACTTGTTGTAGTTGTAGTTGTACTTGTACTTGTACTTGTTGTAGTAGTAGTTGTAGTTGTAGTTGTAGTTGTACTTGTTGTAGTTGTATTTTTTATTGTAGTTGATGTAGTTGAAGTTGTAGTTGTACTTGTAGTTGTACTTGTGGTAGTTGTAGTTGTACTTGTTGTAGTTGTAGTTGTAGTTGTACCTGTACTTTTTGTAGTTTTAGTTGTTGTAGTTGTAAGTTTAAATGTAGTTGTACATGTTCTAGTTGTAGTTGTATTTAATGTAGTTGTAGTTGTACTTGTTGTAGTTGTTCTGGTAGTTGTAATTTTTATAGTTGTAGTTGTACTTGTACTTGTTTTAGATGTAGTTGTATTTGTTTTAGTTGTAATTGTAATTAACGTAGTTGTAGTTGTACTTTTACTTGTTGTAGTTGTAGTTGTACTTGCACTTGTACTTGTTGTAGTTTTTTTTGTATTTGTTGTACTTGTAGTTGTACTTGTACTTGTATTTGTAGTTGTAGTTGTACTTGTTCTAGTTGTAGTTGTACTTGAACTTGTTGTAGATGTAGTTGTACTTGTACTTCTTGTAGTTGTACTTAATTTAGTTGTAGTTGAACTTGTACTTCCTATAGTTGTACTTGTACTTGTACTTGTTGGAATTAGAGTTGTACTTGTTGTAATTGGAGTTGTACTTGTTGTACTTGTAGTTGTACTTGTACTTGTTGTAGTTGTAGTTGTACGTGTTGTAGTTGTAGTTGTACCTGTAAATGTTGTAGTTCAACAAGTACAACTACAACTAAAACAAGTACAACTACAACTACAACAAGTACAAGTACAACTACAAGTACAACAAGTACAACTAGCACTACAACTACAACAAGTACAGCAACCACTACAATTACAAAAAGTACAAGTACAACTAAAACTACAAAAAGTACATTTACAACTACAACTACAACTACAACAAGTACAACTACAACTACAACTACAACAAGTACAAGTACAACTGCAACTAAAAAAAGTATGTAAAACAACTACAACAAGTAGAAGTAAAAGTACAACGAGTAAAAGTACAATTAAAACTACAACAAGTACAACTATAATTAAAACTAAAACTAAGAGAAGTGCAAGTACAAGTATAACCACAACTACAACAAGTACAAGTACAAGTACAACTACAACAAGTACAACTACAACTACAACAAGTACAACTACAACTACAACTACAACAAGTACAACAACAACTACAACAAATACAAGTATAACTACAGCAAGTACAAGTACAAATACAAATACAACAAATACAACTAGAACTACAACAATTAAAATAAAAACTACTACTACAACAAGTGCAACTAGAACTACAAAATGTACAAGTACATCTATAACTACAAGTACAAAAACAAGTACAACAAGCACAAGTACAATTACAAGTACAACAAGTACAACTACAACTACAACTACAAGAAGTACAACTACAAGTACAACAAGTGCAACTACAACTACAACTACAACAAATACAATTAAAACTACAAAAACAACAAGTACAAGTACAACTACAACTACAACAAGTATAAATACAAGTACCACAAGTACAACTTCAACTACAACTAGAACTAGAACTACAACAAGTGCAAGAACAACTACAAGGACAACAAGTCTAACTCCAACTGCAACAAGTACAAGTATTCCTACAGCTCCAACAAGTACAAGTACAAGTACAACTACAACTACAACAAGTACAACATTTGCAAAAACAACTAGAACTACAACAAGTACAACTACAACAAATACAACTACAATTATAACCTCATCAAGTACAAGTACATCTACAACTACAACAAGTACCAGTCGATTACAACTACAACAAGTAAAATTACAGCTACAACCAGTACAAATAGAACTACAACTACAAAAAGTACAAGAACAAGTACAACTACAAGTAAAACAGTTTAACTCCAACTACAAAAAGTACAAGTATTCCTATAACTACAACAAGTACAAGTACAAATACAAATTTAACTACACTGCGAGAAGTCCAAGTACAACTACAACACCAACAAGTACAACTACAACTACAACAAGTACAATTACAACTACAACAAGTACAAGTACAACTACATCGCCAACAAGTACAAGAACAAGTACAACTACAAGTACAAGTACAACTACACATAGAACAAGTAAAACTAGAACTAGAACAAGTACAACTAAAACTACAACATGTACAACTACAACTAGAACAAGGACAACTACAACTAAATTAAGTATAACTAGAGCAAGTACAAGTACAAGTATAACTAAAACAAGTACAAGTGCAAGTACAACTACAACTACAACAAGGACAAATACAACTACAACAAGTACGACTACAATTACACAAAGTACAACCACAACTACAACGACAACAAGTAGAAGTACAAGTACAACTACAACAAGTACAAGAACAACTACAACTAGAACAAGTACGACTACAACAAGTACATGTACAAGAAACAATTACAACTAAAACAAGTAAAACTACAACTACAACAAGTACAAGTGCTTGTACAACTACAACTAAAACAAGGACAACTACAACTACAACAAGTACAACTACAACTACAACAAGTACAAAAACAACTACAACAAGTATAAGTACAACTACAACTACAACAAGTACAATTACAAGTACAATAAGTACCAGTACAACTACAAGTTCAACAAGTTTAACTACCTCTACAACGACAACAAGTACAACTACCACTAAAATTACAACAAATCAAACTACAACTACAATAAAAACAATTACAACTACAACAAGTACAACTACAACTAAAACTACAAGAAGTACAAGTACAACTAAAAATACAAAAAGTACAACTACAACTACAACTGCAACAAGTACAAGTAAAACTACAACTACAACAAGTAGAAGTACAACTACAACTTTAACAAGTATAATTACAACTACCAAGTTCAACTACAAGGACAACAAGTCTAACTGTAACTGAACTAAGTACAAGTATTCCTACAACTACAATAATACAATTACAACTAGAAGAAGGACAACTACAACTACAACTACAACAAGTACAAGTACAAGTACAACTACAACAGGTACAAGTACAACTACAACTACTACAAGTACAACTACATCTTAATAAAGTACAAGTAGAACAACAACTACAACTACAACAAGTACAAGTACAAGTACAACTACAATTACAACAAGTACAACTACAACTACATCGACAACAAGTACAAGAAAAAGTACAACTACAACAAGTATAACTACAACTACAACAAGTACATTTACAACTACAACAAGTAAAACTACAATTACGACAAGTACAACTACAACTACAACAAGCACAACTACAACTACAACAAGTACAAGTACAAATACAGCTACAATAAGTACAAGCACAACTATAACTAGAACAAGTAAAACTACAACTATAACAAGTACAAAGAGAACAGTACAAGTACAAGTACAACTACAACTACAACAAGTACAGCTACAACTACAACAAGTACAAGTGCAAGTACAACTACCACTAAAACAAGGACAACTACAACTACAACAAGTATAAGTACAACCACAACTACAACAAGTACAATTACAATTGCAACAAGTAAGAGTACAACTACAAGTTCAAGAAGTACAACTACCATTACAACTACAACAAGTAAAACTACCACTAAAACTACAACAAATAAAACTACAACTACATTAAATACAACTACAACTACAACAAGTACAACTAAAACTACAACTACAAGACGTACAAGTACAACTAAAACTACAAAAAGTACAACTACAACTACAACAATACAAGTACAACTACACCTACAACAAGTAGAAGTACAACTACAACTACAAGAAGTATAATTACAACTACCAAGTGCAACTACAAGGACAACAAGTCTAACTGTAACTGAACTAAGTACAAGTATTCCTACAACTACAAGAAGTACAACTAGAACTAGAAGAAGTACAACTACAACTACAACTACAACAAGTACAAGTACAAATACAACTACAACAGGAACAAGTACAACTACAACTACAACAAGTACAACTATTTCTTAAACAAGTGCAAGTAGAAGAACAACTACAACTACAACAAGTACAAGTACAATTACAACTACAACTACAACAAGTACAACTATAATTACAAAAAGTACAACTACAACTATATAGATAAGAAATGCAAGTACAAGTACAGCTACAACTACAACGAGTACAAGTAAAGCTACAACTACAACTACAACCATTTCAAGTACAACTACAAGTACATCAGTCTAACTCCAACTACAACAAGTACAAGTATTCCTACAATTTCAACAAGTACAACTACACTACGAGAAGTAAAAGTACAACTACAACAACAACAAGTACAACTACATCTATAACTTCATTAAGTACAAGTACATCTACAACTACAACAAGTACAAGTCGATTACAACTACAACAAGTACAAGAACAAGTACATGTTCAACTACAAGTACAACAGTCTAACTCCAACTATAACAAGTACAAGTATTCCTAAAACTAAAACAAGTACAAGTACAAGTACAAATACAACTACAACAAATACAACTTCACTACGAGAAGTCGAAGTACAACTACAACTACAACAAGTACAACTAAAACTACAACATGTACAACTACAACTACGACAAATACAAGTACAACTACAACTGCAACAAGCACAACTAGAACTACATAGACAACAAGTAGAAGTACAAGTACACGTACAAAAAGTACAAGAACAACTACAACTAGAACAAGGACAACTACAACTAGAACAAGTACAAGTACAAGTATAACTACAACTACAACAAGTGCGAGTACAACTACAACTACAAAAAGTACAACTTGAACTAAAACAAGTACAAGTATTATTACAAGAAGTACAACTACAACTACAACGACAACAAGTAGAAGTACATGTACAACTACAACAAGTACAAGAAGAACTAGAACTAGAACAATTACGACTACAACAAGTACAAGTACAAGTACAACTACAACTACAACAAGTACAACTACAACTACAACAAGTACAAGTACAAGTACAACTACAACTAAAAGAAGGACAACTACAACTACAACAAGTACAACTACAATTACAAGTACAAGTACAAGTACAACTAGAAAAAGTACAAGTATAACTAGAACAAGTAAAACTACAAAAACAACAAGTACAAGTACAACAAGTATAACTACAATACAACTACAACAAGTACAAGTACAACTACAGCTTCAAGAAGGACAACTGCACATTCAACATGTACAACTACAACTACAAGAAGTACAACTACAATTAAAACAAGTACAAGTACAACTAGAACTACAACAAGTACAACTACAAATAAAACAAGTACAACTACAACTAGAACTATAACCAGTACAAGTATAAATACAACTACAACTCCAAAGAGTACAAGTACATTTAAAGTTAGAACAAGTACAACTACTACTGCATTAAATACAAGTACAGTTACAAAAAATACAACTACAAAGACAACTACAACAAGTACACATACAAGTACAACTAAATCTAGTACAACTACAACTACAACAAGTACAACTACAACTACAACTACAAAAAATACAAGTACAACTAAACTTAAAAAAATACAAGTACAACTACAACAAGTACAAAATGAAGTAGAACAAGTACAAGTGCAAATGAAACTACAACAAGTACAATTATAACTACAACAAATACAAGTACAACTACGACTCTAACAAGTACAACCACAACTATAACTACAACAAGTACAAATACAACTATTAATACAACAAGTACAAATACAACTACAAATACAAAAAGGACAATTGCACCTACAACATGTAAAACTACAACTACAACGAGTACAAATAGATCTATAACAAAAACAAGTAAAATTACAATTACAACAAGTACAAGTACAACTACAACTACAACAAGTGCAACTACAACTACAACTACAATAAGTACAACTACAACTACAACTACAACAAGTACAAGTACAACGACAACCACAACAAGTACAAGTGCAAGTACAACTACAACAAATACAAGTACAACTACGACTACAACAAGTACAACTACAACTACAACAAGTACAACTACATTTACAACTACAACTCCAACAAGAACAAGTAAAACTACAATTGCAACAAGTAGAATTACAACTACAACAAGTATAAGTACAACTAAAACTAGAACAAAAAGAGTTACAAATACAACTACTACTATATCAAGTACAATTACAACTACAACAAGTACAACTACAACTACAACAAGTACAAGTACAAGTACAACAAGTACAACTACAACTAAAACTACATTTAGTACAACTACAACTACAACAAGTACAACTACAACTACAACAAATACAAGTACAACTACAACAAGTACAAGTAAAACTAGAACAAGTACAACTAGAACTACAACTACAACAAGTATTACTATTACTACAAATAGAACAAGTACAATTACAACTACAAGAAGTACAACTACAACTACAACTAGAATAAGTTCAACTACAACTACAACTACAACAAGTACAACTACAACTACAGCTACAACAAGTTCAACTACAACTACAACTACAACTACAAGTACAAGTACAAATACAACAAGTAAAAGTACAACTAAACCTACAACAAGTACAACTACAATTACAACTAGAACAAGTACAATTACAAGTACATTTAAAAAAAGCACAAATACAAATACAACTACAACAAGTAAAATTAGAACTACAACTACAACAAGTACTACTACAACTAAACTTACAACAAGTTCAACTAGAACTACAAATACAACAAGGACAAGTACAACTACAACTACAACAAGTACAAATACAACTGAAACTACAACAAGTACAAGTACAATTACAACTACAATAAGTACAAGTACAACTACAACTCCAAAGAGTACAAGTACATTTAAAGCTAGAACAAGTACAACTACTACAGCATTAAGTACAAGTACAATTACAAAAAGAACAACTACAGCTACAACTAAGACAAGTAAACGTACAAGTACAACTAAAACTAGTACAACTACAACTACAAAACGAACAACTACAACTACAACGACAACAAGTACAAGTACAACTAGAAATAAAAAAGTACAAGTACAACTACAACAAGACCGACTAGAAATAGAACAAGTATAAGTGCAACTGAAACTACAACAAGTACAACTATAACTATAACAAATACAAGTACAACTACCACTCTAACAAGTACAACTACAACTAAAATTACAACAAGTACAAATACAACTACAAATACAAGAAGGACAATTGCACCTAAAACATGTAAAACTACAACTACAACGAGTACAACTAGATCTATAACAAGTACAAGTAGAATTACAATTACAAGAAGTACAAATGCAACTACAATAAAACAAGTACAACTGCAAATACAACTACAACTACAAGAAGTACAACTACAATTACAACAAGTAGAAGTACAACCACAACTACAACAAATACAAGTGCAACTACAACTACAACAAGTACAAGTACAACTACAAGTAGAACAAAACTAAATCCAACTAGAACAAGTTCAAATATTCCTACAAGTACAACAACAAAAACTACAACTACAACAAGAACAAGTAAAACTACAACTGCAACAAGTACAATTACAACTACAACAAGTTTTAGTACAACTAAAACTACAACAAGTACAACTACAACTACAACTTCATAAAGTACAACTACAACTACAACAAGTACAACTACAACTACAACAAGTACATGTACAACTACGACAAGTACAATTACAAGTTTAACTACAAAAAGTACAACTACAACTACAACAAGTACAACAACAACTACAACAAGTACAAAATCAACAACTACAACAAGTACAACTACAACTACAAGAAGTACAAAAACAAGTACAACTGCAACTACAACAAGTACAATTACAAAAACAACAAGTACAAGTACAAGTACAACTACAACTACAACTACAACAAGTACAACTACACTAAAACTACAACAAGTACAACTACAACTACAACTACAACAAGTACACGTACAAGTACAACTAAAACTAGTACAACTACAACTACAACAAGTAAAACTACAACTACAACTACAACAAGTACGAGTACAACTAAAACTAAAAAAGTACAAGTACAACTACAACAAGTGCAAGTAGAACAAGTACAAGTGCAACTGAAAGTACAACAAGTACAACTATAACTACAACAATAACAAGTACAACTACCACTCTAACAAGTACAACCACAACTATAACTACAACAAGTACAAATACAACTATAACTACAACAAGTACAAATACAACTACAAATAAGGACAAATGCACCTACAACATGTAAAACTACAACTACAACGAGTACAAATAGATCTATAACAAAAACAAGTAAAATTACAATTTCAACAAATACAAGTACAACTACAACTACAACAAGTGCAAATACAACTACAAGAAGTACAACTACAACTACAACAAGTACAAGTACAACCACAAGTACAACAAGTACAGGTGCAACTACAACTACAACAAGTACAAGTACAACTACAACTACAAGAAGTACAACTACAACTACAACTAGTACAACTACATTTACAACTACAATTACAACAAGTACAGGTAATACTACAACTACAACAAATACAACTAAAACTATAACTACATGAAGTACAACTACAACTACAACAAGTACAAGTACAACCACACCCACAACAAGTACAAGTGCACCTACAACTACAACTACAAGTACAACTACAACTAGAACTACAATAAGTACAACAGCAACTACAACTAAAACAAGTACAAGGACAACTACAATTACACCAAGATAAACTACAACTACAACTACAACAAGTACATATACAACCACAACTACTACAAGTACAACTGCAACTATAACAAGTAAAAGTACAACTACAATTATAAGAAGTACAACTACAATTATAACTACAACAAGTATAACTACAACTACAACAAGTACAAGTACAACTAGAATTACAACTACAACTATAACAAGTACAAATAGAAGTACAATTACAACAAGTACAACTTTAACTTAAACTACAACAAGTACAAGTATAACTACAACTGCAACGAAAACAATTACAACTGCAACAAGAACGACTACAACTACAACAAGTATAAGTGCAACTACAACTACAACAAGTAAAACTACAACGACAACTACAACAAGTACAACTACAAGTACAACTACAACAAGTTCAACTACAACTACAAAAAGTTTAAGTACAACCTAAACCACAAGGTAAAGTACAACTACAACAAGTACAAATACAAGTACAACTACAACAAGTACAAATACAACTACAACAAAAAAAGTACAACTACAACTAGAACAAGTACAACTACAACTACAAGTACAACTACAACTAAAACTACAACAAGTAGAACCACAACTACAACTACAACAAGTACAAGTACAACTACAACTACAACAAGTACAACTACAAATAAAACTACAACAAGTACAACTGCAACTACAAGAAGTACAAGTACAACTACAACTACAACAAGTACAAGTACAAGTACAAAAAGTACAACTACAACTACAACTACAACAAGTACAAGTACAAGTAGAACTACAAAAAAAAAACTACAGAAAAATTACAACAAGTACAACTACAACTACAACTACAATAAGAACAAGTACAAGTACAACTACAATTACAACAAGTACAACTACAACTAAAACTACAACACGTACAAGTACAATTACAACCAGAACAAGTACAAATACAACTTAAACAACATGAAGTACAATTACAACTACAACTACAACAAATACAATTACAACTTCAACAAGTGCTACTACAACTACAACTACAAAAAGTACAACTAGAACTACAACTATAACAAGTACAACTAGAACTACAACTACAACAAGTACAACTACAACTACAACAAATACAAGTACAAATACAAATACAATAAGTAAACCTACAACTACAAATACAACAAGTACAACTACAACTACAACTACAACAAGTACAACTGCCACTACAACAAGTACTAGTACAACTACAACTACAAAAAGTACAACTAGAACTACAACTATAACAAGTACAACTAGAACTACAACTACAACAAGTACAACTACAACTACAACAACAACCAGTACAACTACAAGTACTAAAAGTGCAACTACAACTGCAGCTACAATAAGCACAATTACAAGTACAAGTACAACTACAATTACAACAAGTACAACTACAATTACAACAAGTACAACTACAAGTACAACTACAACAAGTACAAGTACAACTACAACTACAAGAAGTACAACTCCAACTACCGTAAGTACAACTCCAACTACAAATACAACTAAAAAATGTACAAGGACACCATAAAAAAGTACAAGAACAACTACAACTACAACAAGGAAAACTAAAACTACAACAAATAGAAGTACAAATACAAATACCACAAGTAAAAGTAAAACTACAAATACAACAAGTACAACTACAACTACAACAAGTACAAGTACAACTACAAATATAACAAGTACAACTACAATTAAAACTACATTAAGTACAACTATAACTACAACTACAACAAGTACAACTATAACTACAACAAATACAACTACAACTAAAACTACAAAAAGTACAACTACAACTAAAACTAGAAGAAGTAGTGCAACATTTACAGGTACAACAAGTACAAGTACAACTACAAATATAACAAGTACAACTGCAACTACAACTATAACAAGTATAACTACAACTACAACAACAACAAGTACAACTACAACTACAACTACAACAAGTACAACTACAACTACAAAAAGTAAAACTACAACTCTCACTACAACAAGTACAGCCACAATTACAACTACAACAAGTACAACTACAACTACAACTACAACAGGTACAACTACATTTACAACTACAACAAGTACAACTACAACTACAACTACAATAAGTACAACTAGAATTACAACTAGAACAAGTACAACTACAACTACAACAAGTAGAAGTACAATACAAATACAACAAATACAACTACAACTACAACAAGTAGAAGTACAAATACAAATACAACAAGTACAACTACAACTAAAACTACAACAAGCATAACTACAACTACAACAAGTACAACTACAACTACAACTACAACAAGTACAACTACAGTACAACTACAACTACAGCAAGTAGAAGTACAACTACAAATACAACAAGTACAAATACAAGTACAACAAGTAGAAGTACAAATACAAATACAACAAGGACAACTACAACTACAAGTACAAATACAACTACAAATCTAACAAGAACAACTGAAAATACAACAAGTACAAGTACAAATACAAACACAACTAGTACAACTACAACTACAACTATAACAAGTACAAATACAACTACAACTACAACAAGTACAACTTCAACTACAAATAAAACTGTACAAGTACAACTACAACAATTACAAGTACAACTACAACTATAACAAGTACAACTACAATTACAACTATAACAAGTACAACTACAACTACAACTACAAAAAGTACAAGTTCAACTACAACTACATCAACTAAAACTACAGAACAATAACAACAAGTACAACTACAACTAGTACAACAACAAGTACAACTACAAGTAAAAAAAGTTCACCTACAACTACGACTATAACAAGTACAAGTACAACTACAACTACAAAGAGTAAAACTACAGAAAAACTACAACAAACACAACTACAACTACAATATGTACAAGTAGAGCTACAACTACAATTACAACAAGTACAACTACAACTACAAATGCAACAAGCACAACTACAACTACAACTACAACACGTACAAGTACAACTACAACTACAACAAGTACAATTACAACTTAAATAACAACAAGTACAATTACAACTACAGCTACAACAAGTACAATTACAACTGCTACAAGTATGACTACAACTACAACAAGTACAAGTTCAACTACAACTACAACAAGTACAACTACAAAAAATTTAAAACTAGTACAACTACAACTACAACAAGTACAACAACAACTACAATAAGTACAAGTACAACTACAACTACAAAAAGTACAAGAACAACCACAACTACAACAAAAACAACTACAACTACAACAAGTACAACTACAACTACAAGTACAACTACAACAAATACAAGTTCAACTAAAACTATAACAAGTACAAATACAACTAGAAGTACAACTACAACTACAACTATAACAAGCACAACTACAACTACAAAAAGTACAAGAACACCTACAAAAAGTACAAGAACAACTACAACTACAACAAGTACGACTACAACTACAACTACAACAAATACAAGTACAAATACAGATACAACACGTAAAAGTAAAACTACAAATACAAGTACAACTACTTTTACAACTACAAATACAACTACAACTGCAAGTACAACTACAACTAGAACTACAACAAATACAACCAAAACTACAACTACAACAATTAGAAGTAAATCCATAACTACAACAAGTACAACTACAACTACAACAAGTACAACTACAACTACAACAAGTACAACTACAACTACAACAAGTACAACTGCAACTACAACTACAACAAGCACAACTACAACTACAAGTAAAACAAGTAGAAGTACAACTACAACAAGTACAAGTACAACTACAACAAGTAAAACTAAAATTTTAACTACAACAAGTACAACTACAACTAAAACTAGAATACGTTGAGCAACAACCACAATTAAAACAAGTACAAGTACAACTACAAATAAAATATGTACAATTACAACTACAACTATAACAAGAACAACTACAACTACAACTACAACAAGTACAACCACAACTACAACTACAACAAGTACAACTACAACTACAACTACAACAAGTACAATTACAATTACAACAACAACAACAACAACAACAGGTACAACTACATTTACAACTACAACAGGTAGAACTAGAACTACAACTACAACTACAACCACAACAAGTGGAGCTACAATTACACTTACAACAAGTAGAAGTACAACTACAAAAACAACAGTACAACTACAAATTCAACTATAACAAGTAAAAACTACAACTACAACAAGTACAACTAGAACTACAACAAGTACAAGTACAAATAAAACTATAACAAGTACACCTACAACTACAACTACAACTACAACAGTACAAGTACAACTACAACAAGTACAACTACAATTACAACTACAACAAGTACAAGTACAACTACAACTACAAATAGTAAAACCATAGAACAACTACAATTACAACTACAATAAGTAAAACTACAAGTACAACTAAAATTACAACAAGTACAACTACAACTACAACTACAACACATACAAGTACAACTACGACTACAACAAGTACAACTAAAACTACAACAAGTACGAGTACAAATACAACTATAACAAGTACAACTACAACTACAACTACAACTACAACAGTACAAGTACAACTACAACAAGTACAACTACAACTACAACAAGTAAAACTATAGAACAACTACAACAAGTACAACTACAACTACAACTACAATAAGTAAAACTACAAGTACAACTACAATTACAACAAGTACAACTACAACTACAACTACAACACATACAAGTACAACTACGACTACAACAAGTACAATTACAACTTAAAAAACAACAAATACAAGTACAACTACAACTACAACAAGCAGAACTACAACTACAAAAAGTACAAGAACACCTATAAAAAGTACAAGAACAACTACAACTACAAAAATGACAACTACAACTACAACAAATACAAGTACAAATACAAATAAATCACGGAAATGTACACCTACAAATACAACAAGTACAACTACATTTACAACAAGTATAAGTACAACTACAAATACAACTACAACTACAAGTAGAACTACAACAAGTACAACCAAAACTACAACTACAACAAGTACAAGTACAACTACAACTACAACAAGTACAACTACAACTACAACAAGTACAACTACAACTACAACTACAACAAGTACAACTACAACTACAAGTACAACAAGTACAAGTACAACTACAACAAGTACAAGTACAACTACAACAAATAAAACTAAATTTTTAACTACAACAAAAACTAGAACAAGTTGAGCAACAACTACAATTACAACAAGTACAAGTACAACTACAAATACAACAAGTACAACTAAAACTACAACTATAACAAGTACAACTACAACTACAACTTCAACAAGTACAACAACAACAACTACAACTACAACAGTACAACTACAACTACAAAAAGTACAACTACAACTACAACTACAACAAGTACAACTACAACTTTAACAAGAACAGGTACAACTACATTTACAACTACAACATGTACAACTTCAAATACAACTACAACAAGTACAACTTCAACAAGTACAACAACAACAACTACAACTACAACAGTACAACTACAACTACAAAAAGTACAACTACAACTACAACTACAACAAGTACAACTACAACTTCAACAAGAACAGGTACAACTACATTTACAACTACAACATGTACAACTTCAAATACAACTACAACAAGTACAACTTCAACTACAACTACAACAAGTAGAACTACAACTACAACTACAACAAGTAGAAGTACAACTAAAAAATACAACAGTACAACTACAACTACAATTAAATCAAGTACAACTACAACTATAACAAGTACAACTAAAACTACAACTACAACAGTACAAGTACAACTAAAACAAGTACAAGTACAACTACAACTATAACAAGTACAAGTACAACTACAACTACAACTAGTACGACTACAGCTACAACTACAACAAGTACTACTACAAGAAGTACAAGTACAAGAACAAATACAACTACATTAAGTACATTAAGTACAATTACAACTACAACAAGTACAATTACAACTACAACTACAACAAGTACAACTACAAGAAATACAAGTACAACTACAACTACAACATGTACAACTACAACTACAACAAGTACAAGTATATTTACAACTACAACAAGAAAACGTACAAGTACAAATAAAACAAGTACAACTACAACAAGTACAAGTATAACAAAAACTACAATAAGAACAACTACAACTACAACAGTACAACTACAACTACAACTACAACAAGTACAACTACAATTACAACTATAAGAAGTACAACTACAACTACAACAACTACAACTACAACTACAACAAGTACAAGAATAACTACAACTACAACACGGACAACTACAAGTACAACAAATAGAAGTACAAATACAACTACAACACGTTAAATTACAACTACAACTACAACAAGTATAACTACAACTACAACAAGTACAACTTCAACTACAAACACAACTACAACTACAAATATAAGTAGAACTACACGTACAACAAGTACTACTACAACTACAACTACAAGAAGTAAGAGTACAACTACAACTACAACAAGTACAAATACAACTACAACAAGTACAATTCCAACTACAACAAGTGCAACGTCAATTACAATAAGTACAACTAAAACTACAATTACAAAGAGTACAACTACAAATACAACTATAACAAGTACAACTACAACTACAACTATAACAAGTACAACTACAACTACAACTACAACAAGTAAAACTACAACTACAACAACTAAAACTACAGAACAACTACAACCAAGTACAACTACAACAAGTACAAATACAACAAGTACAAATACAACTACAACAACAACACGTACAAGTACAACTACAACTACAACAAGTAGAAGTACATTTTTAACAACAACAAGTACAATGACAGTTACAACTACAACAAATACAATTATACTACAACAAGTATGACTACAACTACAACAAGTACAAGTGCAACTAAAACTACAACAAGTACAACTACAACTACAACAAGTACAACTACAACTACAACTACAACAAGTACAACTACAACTACAACTACAACAAGTACAACTACAACTACAACAACAACAAGTACAACTACAACTACAACTACAACAAGTACAACTACAACTACAACTACAACAAGTACAACTACAACTACAACAAGTACAACTACAACTACAACAAGTACAACTACAACTACAACTACAACAACTACAACTACAACAAAAACTACAACAAGTACAACTACACATACAACAATCATAAGTACAACTGCAACTACAACAAGTACAACTATAACTACAACTACAACAAGTAAAGCTACAACTACAACTACAACAAGTACAAGTACAGCTACAACTACAACAAGTACAACTACAACTACAACTACAACAAGTACAACTACAACTAAAACTACAAAAAGTACAACTACAACTACAACAAATACATTAAAACATGTAGAACTACAGCTACAACTAAAACAAGTACAACTACAACTACAAATAAAACTACAAAAAGTACAACTACAACTACAACTACAACAAGTACAACTACAACTACATCTATAACAAGTACAACTACAACTATAACTTCAACAAAAACAACTACCACTACAATAAGTACAAGTACAACTACAACTACAACTACAAAATTAAATCTACAACTACAACAAGTACAAGGACAACTACAACTACAACAAGTACAACTAAAATTACAACTACAACTAGTAAAACTACAACTACAACAAGTACAAGTACAACTACAACTACAACAAGTACAACTACAACTACAACAAGTACAAGTACAACTACAACTACAACAAGTACAACTACAACTACAACTACAACAAGTACAACTACATCTACAACTACAACTACAACTACAACAAGTACAACTAAAATTACAAATACAAGTACAACTACAACTACAACTACAACAAGTACAAGTATAACTACAACTACAACAAGTAGGACTACAACTACAACTACAACAAGTACAAGTACAACTACAAATACAACAAGTACAACTACAACTACAACAAGTACAAGTACAAATACAACTACAACTACAACAAGTACAACTACAACAAGTACAACTACAACTACAACTACAACAAGTACAAGTACAACTACAACTGCACCTACAACCAGTAAAAGTACAAGTACAACTACAACTACAACTAAAACAAGTACAAGTACAACTACAACTACAACAAGTACAAGTACAACTACAAATACAACAAGTAAATGTACAAGTACAACTAAACTACAACAAGTACAACTACAACAACAACTAAAACTACAAGAAGTACAAGTACAACTACAACTACAACTACAACAAGTACAAGTACAAATACAACTACAACAAGTACAAATACAACTACAACTACAACAAGTACAAGTACAACTACAACTACAACTACAACAAGTACAACTACAACTACAACTACAACAAGTACAAGTACAACTACAACTACAACAAGTACAACTACAACTACAACTACAACAAGTACAACTACAACTACAACTACAACAAATACAACTACAACTACAAATACAACAAGTACAACTACAACTACAACAAGTACACGTAAAACTACAAATACAACATGTACACTTAAATATACAACAAATACAAGTACAACTACAACTACAACTACAACAAGTAGAAAAACAACTACAATTACAAAAAGTACAACTTCAACTACAACAAGTTTAAGTACAACTATAACTACATCAAGTACAACTACAACTACAACTATAACAAGTACAACTACAAATACAAATACAAAAAGTACAACCACAACTACAACTACAACAAGTACAACTACAACTACAACTACAACAAGTACAACTACAACTACAAATACAACAAGTACAACTACAACTACAACAAGTACAAGTACAACTACAAATACAACAAGTACAACTACAACTACAACTACAACAAGTACAACTACAACTACAACAAGTACAGCTACAACTACAACTACAACTACAACAAGTACAACTACAATACAACTACAACAAGTACAAGTACAACTACAACTACAACAAGTACAACTACAACTACAACTACAACTACAACAAGTACAACTACAACTACAACTACAACAAATACAACTACAACTACAACTACAACAAGTACAAGTACAACTACAACTACAACTACAACAAGTACAACTACAACTACAACTACAACAAGTACAAGTACAAATACAACTACAACAAGTACAACTACAACTACAACTACATTTACAACAAGTACATTACAACTACAACTACAAAGAGTAAAACTACAACTACAACAAGTACAAGTACAACTACAACAGCAATAAGTACAAGTACAACTACAACTACAACAAGTACAACTACAACTACAACTACAACTACAACAAGTACAACTACAACTACAACTACAACAAGTACAACTACAAATACAACTACAACTACAAGTACAGGTACAACTACAACTACAACAAGTACAACTACAACTACAACTGCAACAAGTACAAGGACAACTACAAATACAACAAGTACAACTATAACTACAACAAGTACAAGTACAAATACAACTACAACAAGTACAACTACAACTACAACTACAACAAGTACAACTACAACTACAACTACAACAAGTACAACTACAACTACAACTACAACAAGTACAAGTACAACTAAAACTAAAACTTCAGCAAGTACAACTACAACCACAAGTACAACTAAAACTTCAACTACAACAAGTACAAGTACAACAACAACAACAACAACAACTACAACAATACAACTACAAATACAACAAGTACAACTACAACTAGAACTACAACAAGTACAACCACAACTGCAACTACATTAAGTACAAGTACAACTACAACTACGACAAGTACAACTAAAACTATAAATACAACAAGTACAACTACATCTACAACTACAATAAGTACCAGTTCAACTATAACAAGTACAAGTACAACTACAACTACAACAAGTACATATACAACTACAACTACAACAAGTACAAGTACAATTACAACTACAACAAGTAGAACTACAATTACAACTACAACAAGTACAACTACAACTACATTTACAACAAGTACAACTACAACTTTAACTACAACAAAAATAACTACAACTAGAACTATAAAAAGTACATCTACAACTACAAAAAGTAC
>JAWDGP010000024.1:0-38827 GCA_033675545.1 Elysia crispata | reverse complement strand
TTTTTGTAGACTTTTTTTTAACTTAGCTTTATCACCTGAACTGAAAGTAACTCTTTTCCTCGTAATGATGTCCTTTACCTCTTTCGTAATCCATGGTTTGTTGTTTGGATAACATTTTAAAATCTTTTCAGAACATATGAGTCCTTCACAAAACTTTATATAATCAGTCACGTGATTCAGTGAAATCATCGCACGATTCGAGGAAAACACCCCAATCCGTGCATTCCAAGCAGCCGCAGAGATCTTCAATGTTTTGGTGTGTCTTTGATGTTACTATCTTCTTGACAGGCTTGCATGAGTTGAGAACACTTTTATACTTAGGGATCAAATGCACCATAGAATGATCTGAGTCGCCTAATGGGGGCAAAGCTGAACTTTTGTAACCATCTTTCACATTTCCGTAACAGACATTCAAGTTTTCTTGTTTCTAGTGGGGCACGTTACATACTGATGCAGGGTTGGAAGAGATGTTCCTAGAGTACAATGATGAAAATCACAAGAGATAAGTACTATGCTATCAGGGGATTTGTTTAGTTGGTCATGGACCAGGCTTGTAATGTGAGCCTCTGCTTGTCTGGCATTGGTCTGGGGAGGAATATAGACTACATTTAAATTTATTTTCGGGAATTCCCTAGGTAAATAATAAGGCCGTATACTGAGAGACAGGACTTCAAAGTATGGTGAGCAGGTTCTGTCTGTGACGTGGATGTCGTTGTTGTTCCACCACTTGCTGTTAATGCAGGCACACACACACCACCGCCTCTCGTCTTTCAGGAGTCAGGGTGGATGTTGTTGCTGTTCCACCACTTGCTGTTAATGCAGGCACACACACACCACCGCCTCTCGTCTTTCAGGAGTCAGGGTGGATGTTGTTGCTGTTCCACCACTTGCTGTTAATGCAGGCACACACACCACCGCCTCTCGTCTTTCAGGAGTCAGGGTGGATGTTGTTGCTGTTCCACCACTTGCTGTTAATGCAGGCACACACACACCACCGCCTCTCGTCTTTCAGGAGTCAGGGTGGATGTTGTTGCTGTTCCACCACTTGCTGTTAATGCAGGCACACACACCACCGCCTCTCGTCTTTCAGGAGTCAGGGTGGATGTTGTTGCTGTTCCACCACTTGCTGTTAATGCAGGCACACACACACCACCGCCTCTCGTCTTTCAGGAGTCAGGGTGGATGTTGTTGCTGTTCCACCACTTGCTGTTAATGCAGGCACACACACACCACCGCCTCTCGTCTTTCAGGAGTCAGGGTGGATGTTGTTGCTGTTCCACCACTTGCTGTTAATGCAGGCACACACACACCACCGCCTCTCGTCTTTCAGGAGTCAGGGTGGATGTTGTTGCTGTTCCACCACTTGCTGTTAATGCAGGCACACACACACCACCGCCTCTCGTCTTTCAGGAGTCAGGGTGGATGTTGTTGCTGTTCCACCACTTGCTGTTAATGCAGGCACACACACACCACCGCCTCTCGTCTTTCAGGAGTCAGGGTGGATGTTGTTGCTGTTCCACCACTTGCTGTTAATGCAGGCACACACACACCACCGCCTCTCGTCTTTCAGAGTCAGGGGTGGATGTTGTTGCTGTTCCACCACTTGCTGTTAATGCAGGCACACACACACCACCGCCTCTCGTCTTTCAGGAGTCAGGGTGGATGTTGTTGCTGTTCCACCACTTGCTGTTAATGCAGGCACACACACACCACCGCCTCTCGTCTTTCAGGAGTCAGGGTGGATGTTGTTGCTGTTCCACCACTTGCTGTTAATGCAGGCACACACACACCACCGCCTCTCGTCTTTCAGGAGTCAGGGTGGATGTTGTTGCTGTTCCACCACTTGCTGTTAATGCAGGCGCACACACACCACCGCCTCTCGTCTTTCAGGAGTCAGGGTGGATGTTGTTGCTGTTCCACCACTTGCTGTTAATGCAGGCACACACACACCACCGCCTCTCGTCTTTCAGGAGTCAGGGTGGATGTTGTTGCTGTTCCACCACTTGCTGTTAATGCAGGCACACACACACCACCGCCTCTCGTCTTTCAGGAGTCAGGGGTGCGGTCAGAGCGAAACACGCTGAAGCCACCCAGGTTGGCACAAGAATCAGGACACGAATCAGACAGCCAGGTCTCAGTGATGCACACCTATTCCAGCCTCTCTATATTCACTGAGGTAACGAGTGCTTGAGTTTAGCTTATCGACTTTGTTAGTCAGTGATCTCACATTACCAGACACAATGGCGGAGAGGGGCGGCCTGAAGACTCTACGCCGGTTGCGGGCCCGAATGCCACCTTTCTTGCCCCGTTTTCGACGTTTTGTCTCAGTGCTAGTAGGTGTGTCTGGTGCAGCACAATTCAAACACTGTGAGTAGTAGTAGTAGTAGTAGTAGTAGTAGTAGTAGTAGTAGTAGTAGTAGTAGTAGTAGTAGTAGTAGTAGTAGTAGTAGTAGTAGTAGTAGTAGTAGTAGTAGTAGTAGTAGCAGCAGCAGCAGCAGCAGCAGCAGCAGCAGCAGCAGTAGTAGTAGTAGTAGTAGTAGTAGTAGTAGTAGTAGTAGTAGTAGTTGTAGTTGTAGCAGGGATAGAACAGGACACAAATTTTGCTACAAGAACAGCGAGTAATGACTAGATGATTAGTAACTCTGTAGGTTGTCACGTGATGGGTCAACCATTTCCCACGGTGATGGTCATCAGGATAATGGTGGAGAGATTATAGCAATCTTAGAAATGTGAACACAAAAAGTAGGATGTAAATATTTTTAATGCCTCATCAATGCCAGTATTTTGTTAAAAATGGAAAGTTTTACGGAATAATCCAAAATCTCCTGTATGATTCTTACCGTGCTTGTCTATGAAGTTAACATCGTAAAAGAAGTTAAAATCTTAAATGTTAAATCTCAACCAAAAAGTACTAACAACTTGACTTAGTTTGTCCTTGGATGCTTTTTTTTTTTTTTTTTTCAGGAAAAGCAGGCGCAGAAGGGCAAAGGGAGAAACATGGATGTATGTGTGTGTGTGTGTGGGGGGGGGGGTGGGGCGTGCCTGCCATGGACAGGATATAATTTTTTTTTAAAAGGGCAAAGATTGGCGGGTTCGGAGGGGAGCGGGGGGGGGGGGGGGGGGGGGGGGGAGATATGTAGGGAAAGGAGCCGAATGAAAAACTTTTGATGTGAGCGTCAGCAAATTTAACAAAGCGTTTTATTCTAGTTTCCGACCCAAGCTCACCTCACTGTTTCTACGTCGCCCCCCGATCTCTTCTCCCCCCCCCTCCCACTCACCCTTCGTTACTCTACTCTTTCACTCGATTTCCTGAGCTTCCCCATACCCCCAGACCCCCACATAGACACACACACATGCGTTTTTTTTTCACCCTCCTGATCGCTGTCAAACCAATTAAAAAACAAATTGATTTATCTCGGCGGAAACCCGTATGATGTGTGGCTGACAGCCAGCTGCTGGTAATGAAACCCGCGAGTTGAAAGAACAATCCGAAGTTCATATCTGCACGGGCATTTTGGTTAGACAGCGAGAAAGGTAAGATCTAAAGAAACCTGACGGTACAGTTTTCGATGAACAGAGCGGGGGGAAAAGGAGGTCGAGAAGGGAAGAGAGAGAGAGAGAGAGAGAGAGAGAGAGAGAGAGAGAGAGAGAGAGAGAGAGAGAGAGAGAGAGAGAGAGAGAGAGAGAGAGAGAGAAAGAGAAAGAGAGAGGTAAAGAGAGAGAGAAAGAGAGAGAGAGAGAGAGAGAGAGAGAGAGAGAGAGAGAGAGAGAGAGAGAGAGAGAGAGAGAGAGAGAGAGAGAGAGAGAGAGAGAGATGCACCATCTGGTCGGGTGATGAAGGAGAGACGCTGTGATCCGCTATCAGGTTACAGGGAGAGAACCAGTGAACTGTCATGGTGGGAGGTGAGAACCCTCACATACCATAGGGAGGAGGAGAGGGGGGAGGGGGGGGCGTCGAACGGTATTAGTTATCAACCAATCATATTGTGTCCTGCTCTTTAGCGTAGGCGATCATGACCCGCCACGTATCTCTTTCCCTGGTCGCTGTGAGTGCTTGTGTCCCTTGTCATAGATTTAGCCACTTTAATGGTGTTTTCAATATCTTTCTTTGCTGTTAGCCTCTGTTGCGTTTTCCTTCGATCATTCCAGTTGTCACAAAATGTTCCCGTTTTTCTCTTCTTGTCACATGGCTGAAACAGTTCCTTGGCGTCTTCGTGTTCCAGTGATCTTGTTGTGTCGGCTTCTCGTAACGCTGTTTCGTTTGATGTGTTTGCAGTTCACGAGATTCGTAGCATTCTCCGAAGGAACCACATTTCTGTTGCCTCCAGTTTCTTTTGTACCGGCTTTGAAATTGTCCAGGCCTCGCAGCCATATATCAGGATGGGTTGAATATACCACTCTAGGGCTCTTCTTCTTGAGTGAAATGGGATTTGTTTACTTGTAAATTATGATTTCACCCTCTGGAGACTTTTAAGCTCGCGCTATTCTTGATGCAATTTTAGTGTTTTTGCGTCCATCACTTGTTATTAAAGTATCCAAGTATTTGAATTGATCTCTTCGCTTGAAGATGTTAATCTGTGGACACTCATTGTTTTAACTGACGACCATCAGTTCTATTCAATTCCAATCCTTTCTAGTTTCTTCTTCAACGATTTCTAATAATTGTTGCAAGTCTTCTTAATTTTCTGCAATAAATTCAGTGTCATCAGCGAATCTCAAGCTGTTTATGATGTGCCCTCCTACTTAAGTTTCTGGGTGTCCTTCTAGATTTCGCATAATCATTTCATTGCAGAGAAAGGAAAGGTCTGGCGAAAAGAAACATCATTTTCTGACAACACGCTTTATTTTTTAAATGGGCTGATTTCCGCTTCAACTCCCAACTCGTAATAAAAAAATCATAAACGGCAATCAGTAAGATAATGGTACATTTTAACTTCGGATACTTTAAGTCAATTTTTAAGGTTTGAAGCGTGGATATGGAACCTAGAACAGCTAAAAGGGGGGGGGGGGGGAGAGAGAGAGAGAGAGAGTGAGAAAGGGAGAGAGAGAAGGAGAGAAAGGGAGAGAGAGAAAAGATGGGGATAAATAAATAAAGAGAGAAAAAGAAAAGGTGTGGTAATTGCAAGGAGGGCTAAAGAGGGAAATCCAAAGATCAAGGCGGAAGAATAAAGAGGAGTAGCTAGACACAGAGCTGTACAATAAATGAAGAGGCAAGAAGAGCGAGATAGAGGAAGACAGAACGACAGATAAAGTTGAGAGAATTAAGGGGGTAAGAGGGAAAATCCTACGCGGACAGATAGAGAAACCGACGGAGAGATAGAAAAGACAAAAAGTGAGAAAGAGATAGATTAAAAAAGAAAAAAAAACCAAAAAACCCAACAAAAATTGTTATCTAGAGAGAAAAGAGAAAAAAAAAAGTACAGAGCGAATGAAAGTGCAATGGAAAGAGAGATAGAGATAGAGAGAGAGAGAGAGAGAGAGAGAGAGAGAGAGAGAGAGAGAGAGAGAGAGAGAGAGAGAGAGAGAGAGAGAGAGAGAGAGAGAGAGAGAGAGAGAGAAGACAAAGAGAGAGAAAGGATGGCGATAAATATAGGAAGAGAGAGAAAGAAGAGGTGGCGGGAAGGGTGCAAGGCGGGCTGGAGCGACAAATCCATTTATCAAGACGGAGGAATAGAGAGGAGTTGGCAATAGGAAACGAGGGATAGAAGAGCCAGATAGAACAAGAGGAAGAGAGAGAGAGAGAGAGAGAGAGAGAGAGAGAGAGAGAGAGAGAGAGAGAGAGAGAGAGAGAGAGAGAGAAGGTTGGGAGAGACACGAAAGTAAGAGGAAAAAATCCCACGCAGACAGATAGACAAACCAACTTAGATAATAGGTAAGACAAATAGTGAGAAAGAGACAGAGAGCTAAAAAAAACCCCAACTATTATCGAGAGAGAAAAGAGAAAAAGCGAATGAGAGTGCAATGCATATATATATATATATATATATATATATATATATATATATATATATATATATGTGTGTGTGTAGAGAGAGAGAAATCCCAGCCAATAAAGCCATGGAAGGATTCTTTGTCCCACAAGGGGACAAATACAGGGGAAGACCAATCACTACCTTGCCAGTGGTCTTGAACAACGACTTGTCCCGATTAGAAAGTAATACTTATTGTCTTAAAACCTTCAAAGACATTGAAAACCTGAAAAAGATCGCAGAACAGAGGGATCAGTGGAGGATACTATGCACAGGAATACAAAAGGCAGCCGAGGCGTTGCAGTCTGACGACTACGATGCGGAACGGCGATAAGTCAAGTCAAGTAGAGAGAGAGAGAGAGAGAGAGAGAGAGAGAGAGAGAGAGAGAGAGAGAGAGAGAGAGAGAGAGAGAGAGAGAGAGAGAGAGAGAGAGAGAGAGAGAGAGAGAGAGAGTAATCAAATACGCTGTTTAATTATATAAATGCACCAGCGTCCCCACAATTCCTAACCGGCCTATCCAAGCTGTACAGACACTCACACAAGCAATCCGCCAGCTGTACAGACACTCACACAAGCAATCCGCCAGCTATTTCCCTGCTGTTGGGACCACACCCAGCTCGAAATATAACCAAAACTTACACCACAGAGTTTGGTGACTGTAGCGAGAGGCTCCAACCTGTTACAAACTTCACAATATAGCCGAGTAAATCGCTTCAAAGGGTAAAGGTTTGACTCCTCCACAGGTCCACTCCCTGAGGAATTGTTCAAGTCACACAACTACAAACCTTTTGTCTGGGAGTTGTCGATTGTTCAAGTCACACAACTACAAACCTTTTGTCTGGGAGTTGTCGATTGTTCAAGTCACACAACTACAAACCTTTTGTCTGGGAGTTGTCGATTGTTCAAGTCACACAACTACAAACCTTTTGTCTGGGACTTGTCGATTGTTCAAGTCACACAACTACAAACCTTTTGTCTGGGAGTTGTCGATTGTTCAAGTCACACAACTACAAACCTTTTGTCTGGGAGTTGTCGATTATTCAAGTCACACAACTACAAACCTTTTGTCTGGGAGTTGTCGAGTTCGGTTGTCAACCAAAAAAAAATCAGCAAATCATAAAAACAAGAACAACAATAATTATAATAACAACAACAATATCATCATCAGCACCATCCTAAACAAAAAGAATTTAATTAAAGCAACAATGTTAACAAGTACAGTGGAATTATTTAGATTGAAAATGATTTTAATGTTTATAACTGCATCGTTGCCTATGAGTATTTTCGTTTTTATATTTTTGGATTGAAACAAAATAATAATAAAACTATAAAATTCATCATCATCACCAGCATCATCATTACAATTATCATCATCATCATCATCATCAGAGGGCATCATTATAATCATAATCCTCAACATCATTGTCATCATGATCATCACCAGCATCATCATTATAATCATCATCAACATCATTATAATCATCAACAACATCATTATAATCATCAACATCATCATCATCAGCTTCATCATTATAATCATCAACATCATCATCACCAGCTTCATCATTATAATCATCAACATCATCATCACCAGCTTCATCATTATAATCATCAACATCATCATCACCAGCTTCATCATTTCATCACCGGCTTCATCATTTCATCACCGGCTTCATCATTATAACCAACAACAACGATAACAAACTTTCCTAAATCGCTTTGTTGCTACAATTTTTTTATCTCTTTATTCATTTGCATCTTTCTCTTCGAGCTTTCACGTATACTGTTAATTTTCTGAGCGATCACAATATCAAAATTTAATCGAGTACTTAGACAAAACCCGCCATAATTTAATTGGTCACAAACTTGTGACATGTTTGCAATTTTTTTTCTCAAATTTGCGAAATTAAAGTCATTGAAACTAAACCCGCAAAATCTGTGACCATCGTAAATGATTCCTGATTGCTGTTATCTCGTTTGGGCAAATTAACATCAGGACGAATGGAGAGTGGATATAAAATACCACACGACAGAAGAAATAAAAAAAAAAAAAAAAGAAAAACAAAACTGCTTATGCCAACAGTTCTGTTTTGTCTCCACGCGAGCTGCTGTAATACTTCTCACATTTCAGACTGATGATTTGGAACGTTCACGGGGCTGACACCATTTTAACCAAAACTTTGCCATTAGAAGACAGTTTCATTTCTTTCTATGCTTTAATTTTTGTTTGACTTTGACTTTTCTTTAAGTCTTGTTCATTTTGTAACCTTTTTTTTTACCATTGATTAAACGACTTGTTTGATGCGTGTATCTAAATAAGAAAATAATTAATGAATGCCCTTGTTTATCTTATATCTTTTATCTTTATGAATGGCCTAGTTCATCCTATGTTTATGAACGCTCTCTACTATGTGATGGTAGGAATGCCCTTTGTTATCTTATGTTTACAAATGTCCATAAGATATTCGGTAATAGAAGCATGTATATTACTTGAGTGTTATGATTGACCTATTATCTTTCATAATACGCTTACATCACTAACAATTAGGGTTAAGCCTGTGTTTCTATATATATGGCCAGGTTTATACCTCGTATAGTCTTAGATCTTTATTATTTCTTTAAGTGTTTTGTGCGCATTTAATTCTTGTGAACTCAAAACGGTTATGAATTAGCTGAGAGCTACACATCTTATAATTTTGGGATATGTTCAGAATTATCGATTCTTGTCTCAGGCTATCTCTATAACTTAACATTTCTTATCTAAGACTGTCTCTATAACTTGACATTTCTTATCTAACATTGTCTCCATAACTTGACATTTCTTTTCTCTATAACTTGATATTTCTTATCTAACATTGTCTCTATAACTTGACATTTCTTATCTAACATTGTCTCTATAACTTGACATTTCTTATCTAAAACTGTCTCTATAAATTGACATTTCTTATCTAACATTGTCTCCATAACTTGACATTTCTTATCTAACATTGTCTCTATAACTTGACATTTCTTATCTAACATTGTCTCTATAACTTGACATTTCTTATCTAACATTGTCTCTATAACTTGACATTTCTTATCTAACATTGTCTCTATAACTTGACATTTCTTATCTAACATTGTCTCTATAACTTGACTTTTCTTATCTAACATTGTCTAAAACTATCTCTATTGCTTGACATTTCTTATCTAACATTGTCTCCATAACTTGACATTTCTTATCTAACATTTTCTCCATAGCTTGACATTTTTTTTCATCGAAAACTGTCTCTATAAATTGACATTTCTTATCTAACATTGTCTCTTTAACTTGTGATTTCTTATCTCACATTGTCTCCATAAATTTGACATTTCTTATCTGTTATTGTCTCCTTAACATGTCGTTTTTTTTTATCTCACATTGTCTCTATGAACTTGACATTTCTTATCTAATATTGTTTCCTTAACTCGAAATTTCTGATTTAAAATTGTCCTTATATCTTGACATTTCTTATCTCACATTGTCTCAATAACTTGACATTTCTTATCTAACACTGTCTCTATAACTTGACTTTTCTCATCTAACTTTGTCTCTATTACTTGATTTTTCTCATCTAACTTTGTCTCCATAACTTGACATTTTTTTTTCTTAAACTGTCTCTATAACTTGACATTTCTCATCTAACTTTGTCTCTATAACTTGATATTTCTAATCTAACTTTGTCTCCATAACTTTGCATTTATTAGCCCAGAATGTCCTTAAATGTGGTGAACTCTATTCTGAGATGGTCTCTTCAGCTTATCATTTATTTATGTCTGATTATGATCTCTAAAATTTGCTTAAGTGGTCTTACATTTTATGCCAAAAATCTCAGATATTGCTTCATTTTACCTTTTAAAATTGTAATTAATCTTTGTAAATCCTCATGCTCTTTCTTATTTTCAACTTTAAAAAATTTTCTTGTCTTTTTTTATCTCCCAACCTTTACTGATTTAGTCATGCTTTTCTAACCATTCCGTCACTAATTTTTCATTTCATAACACAGTTATACAATAAATGAAGTATTCAGTCTTAGCTTTTCTCATTTCTTCATTATCTATCTTCTGTATCTTCCATCTATCATCGGTCTGTATCTAGGAATGTTCCTAGCTTGCCCGAGCCTCTCTAGGTTTCAGCACTCGTTTAAAAAAGGTCTTACTATCTACTTATCTATCTATCTATTTTCTTAATTATCTATCTATCAATTAATCAACCAATCAATCAATCAACCAATCAGTCTATTTATCTACCTTTTTATCTATCTATCCATCCATCTATCTATCTATCTATCTATCTAATTATGCACCTAGATATTTACCTCTCTTTTCCATCTATCTATCCATTCATTTATTGATATATCGAACAGTCTATCTAAGTATTTATCTAAATATTCACTAGTCTATCCTTCTATCTAACTATCTGACTACCTTTCTATCTAAAAATATATCTAGTTATCGATCTAAATATTTATCAATCTGTCTAACAATCTATCTGTCTTTTTATCTCCCTCTCTATCTATGCATCGATCTAATCGTCTACCTATCTATCTATCTATTTATTTATAAATCTTTCTATCTATCTATCTATTTGTTTTTCTCTGTCTATCTACATGTCTATATAACTATCTATCTATCTATCTATCGTTCTGTATATATAACTATCTATTTAATTCTCTATTAATCTATCTATCTATTTATCCAATTATCCATGTTTTTATCTTACTATCTATCATCGATCTAAGTATTATCAAGCTATTTATTTAATTATTTTTTCTCTTCCTTTCAATATACCTATCTACCTATCTAATATGTATATTTCTGAGTATATATCTACCTATCCATCAACCTCTCTCCCTACACACCTATCGTTCTATCTACCTATCTTTATGTACATACCTAGTATTTTTCTACCTACCTATCTATTTACCTATGTATCTATCTATCTGTCTTTCTTTCCATTTTTATATTTTTAATCTATCTATCTTATTATATATGTATTTATCGATCTACCTCCAATATACTTATGCATATATCTATCTAAGAAACTATCCATCTACCTATCTATCAATCTATCTACCTTTCTACCCACCTATCTATGTATGTATCTATCTAACTATAAACTATCTAGCTACCTTCTACCTATCCACCAGGTCTCGAACCTACATCTTCCGCGTCAAACCATCGAAAGTTTCACAAAATCTCAAACTGTATTGAAGTGATTATCCTCGTAATAGGCTGACTTAAATTTCGTGACATGTGAGCTAGACATAAGTATAAAATAAAATATTCGAACGATAACAAATTAGGACTGGGAGTTCATTCGTTCTTAATACAATGCGAAAGTGGAACATCTGGACCAAATTTTTTTCACATCGCTCTCTCTCTCTCTCTCTCTCTCTCTCTCTCTCTCTCTCTCTCTCTCTCTCCCCTATAGCTTTTTTATCATATTTCTCAATATTTACTTTCTTTCTCACATTCTGAAAAAAAGTCTCAATGCCCCATACATCTCGCCAGTTCTCTGTCTCGTCTTCCACTCTTTTTTCCTTTCTATCTAGATCATTTTTTTTATCCCTTTCTGCCGTTTACTTTCATTCACTCAATCTGTTTCTTCCTTTATCTCCTCCATTCTCTCACCACTTCCCCCTTCCTCTTTTTTTCTTCTCCTTATGTCTGCCTTTTTAAAAATCTTTTCCTGAAATAACTCTATGACTCTATGTTCCCCCTTTCCCTCTCCTTAAGCTTGTAAAGTAACGTTTATCCGTATTCTATCACATGCAGCTACCGATCTTTACTTTCTCTCTCTCTCTCTCTCTCTCTCTCTCTCTCTCTCTTTCTCTTTCTCTGTCTGTTTCTGTCTGTCTGTCTCAGTCTCTGTCTCTCTCTCTCTCTCTCTGAGTTTTCCAAGACCAGTATGACAACAACCCAAATCTCTTCTGTCCTTGTACGTCTCAGACTTGCCCAAATCCACAGCGTCGATTCATCTTGTCTCTCTCTCTCTCTCTCTCTCTCTCTCTCTCTCTCTCTCTCTCTCTCTCTCTCTCTCTCTCTCTCTCTCTCTCTGAGTCTCTCTGAGTTTTCCAAGACCAGTATGACAACAACCCAAATCTCTTCTGTCCTTGTACGTCTCAGACTTGCCCAAATCCACAGCGTCGATTCATCTTGTCTCTATCTCTCTCTCTGTCTCTCTGTCTCTCTCTCTCTCTCCCTCTCTCTCTCTCTCTCTCTCTCTCTCTCTCTCTCTCTCTCTCTCTCTCTCTCTCTCTCTCTCTGAGTTTTCCAAGACCAGTATGACAACAACCCAAATCTCTTCTGTCCTTGTAGGTCTAAGACTTGCCCAAATCCACAGCGTCGATTCATCTTGTCTCTAGCTTTCTCTCTCTCTCTCTCTCTCTCTCTCTCTCTCTCTTTAAAAATATAATTTTAATCTCTTCGTTTCGACAGTTACATAACGCTCAGCAATGAAACGAGATACGATAGTGTTTCAGGATTTAAATCAATATACTAATTCATTTGTAAGCTGAGGCGAGAATCACAGTTCAAATTCGGAAATTATCAATTTATTTCGACTTAACACTCACCCAAAAAATCTGCATATTAAGTGTTATTTTGTAGCTCTACTTGTAATTACATTATTTTTTTTACAAACATCTCAAACCGACATGCAACACGGAATGTAACCGGATATTACCCAGTCAACAAAGCAGGAGGCAATGAACCGCAACAAAACCGGTTAAATATCACGAAGGACAGCCACGAGCCGATCTATTTATAGCACCGGGGTTAACGTATCCAATTTGTGGAGTAATCTGGTCTTTGCTACTTTTCCATGGGTGACGTCATGAATAGCGAATTCCGCCTAACGTGGCTTGAAGTGATAAACACATTGGGCGTGAGGACTAGCAAAAATCTGTAATATCTTTTTTTCTTCATCAACCACCTGTCTCCCCCTTTTTCCTTCTCCTCCCGTCTATTCTTCACCATTCCACGTGTAAAGTTTACAGTGGATTAAACTCTCTGTGGCAAGACCGATGATCTAATGAGGAAGTCAGAACCGATATTATTTACTGGAGTAACCTCACCTGGAGCAACCAGGCTGAACGGTCACAGTAATCTGGCCCGAAATCTATATAAAGTGACGTCTTCACAGAGCAAGGCACCTTTATCCCTTGGAGTACTTGGCCAGGTCTACCGGGGAACTCCGCACAAGATTTTTTTTTCTCTCTTCGGTAAGCTACTTGCATGTTAAGATATCAAATAGAAGTTTCGACAACTAACTGATTTAAACACCCCGAGTTTTCAAACCGCCGTTAATAAAACGTAAACATCTTGCCTTGCGCTTGAGTAGTTTCATTATCTAAATGCGGATCAAACTGCGAAGCATTAGGTGGACGATCGTACAAGAATTCTGTCGTAGTGAGGGCAATTCCGAATGTTCTAGCGCAGTGAATTGTTATTCAAGGTTCAGGCACCAACAAACATCTCTTCTATGACTTTCAAGAAATTCGTTAAGGTGAAACATGAAAGGGCTCCCACCTATTATGCCCTACGTGCAATGGAAGCTGTGAATGTATCTTCTACATGAGATCCCTCAGATAAATCAACCAGACATGGAGAATCTCTTGCGGTCCACTAAGATCTTCATGGCGTCAATAGTTGTCAAAATACCAAGGAAGAATAACTAGCATTGCCTGTAATGGAAGATCTACGACAGATACGTTTAGCCATCACAGCAGAAAGCTTGTTCTGTGTGGTGAGCTTGTGCTAGTTTGGCGCTGACCTTCGGATGTCCAGTGGCTAGTTCAGGTGTCTCGCTGAGTCACTGTGAGAAGTTCCAAATTCACTTAACCACACCCAGGTGTGAAATGGGTTCGCGATTCTAGATGGTGGGGATTTTTTTTTTTACTTTAAAATTACGTTACGTTGCGAATTGATACAGGTATACCGGTTAAGCAATAACGTGTCTGAGCATTATAAAATTTTTATAAGTAATTTTAACACCATTGAGGAATGAGTGGTCAAGTTAGGATAAAGCCTTCCTTGTCATTCAGCCCTGAATCATACACGGCACATTTTATTATATTTACTCACTCATATGTGTCGACCTTGATTCCTAGAAGCATTGTGTTCCTACAGGCTGTTAAACTGCTGAGCTCTTCAACTCATTTGGACTTCACATATGGAAGAAAAAGAAGTTCATTTGACAAGATAACTTGTATCTGATTTGTACCAGATGAAATACAGAAGAAAAAAAAATGAATTATCCCGAAAAAAAAAAACAACCAAACTTGAGAACCTGCGACACTAACTGCACTCAAAATCCAACCAATAGTTTGAGTTGGTGCATCTTTAAGCTCTTAGTGAATGCAAAAAGTACTGCAAAGAAACCTCATAAACAACTCGAAATTTAATATAATAATAATAATAATAATAATAATAATAATAATAATAATAATAATAATAATAATAATAATAATAATAATAATAATAATAATAATAATAATAATAATGATATTAAAGTGCATTTATATAGCGCATATCCAAATGATTAAAATGCTCTATGCGCTTTACAAGAAAAAGAATAAGATAGAAGCAGGCTAGACGGCCTGAACATACATACATAACATACAGAATGACATACATAGCATAAAGAATAACATACATATTATATAAAAATAACATGCATAACATACATGTGCTTAAGAATATGATACAAGTAAAACATCATCTACTGCCGGGAATACGTTGTGGTGAATAAATGGTGTTTAAGCTGTCTTTTAAAGGTCTCTATGGAATCAGACTCTCTGATATATCTGGGGAGCCGATTCCACATGGTTGGTGCTACATAAGAAAATGATCGCTTGCCGTAGGCAACATAGTTTTTATTTATCCAGAACAAGGTTAAAAAATAAACCTGAAAAAAGATCCATATCCCGGTATCGTTTAATCTAAACTCAGTTTGTCACAGAGCAGAACTTTCTTATGGTACAGTTTAAGTTTTCCGAGGAAATAATCTGCTGCTTTGCGATGAATGTTCAGGCGCAAGTCTTAACAATCAAGTTGTGGCATTCTACGAAACAAAAAAAAATATTAATCAGAATTTCAAAACGGCGCTTTCTACAAAGTGAATTGTGCCTTAAACTTTGACCTTTATATCTTTTGCCTATTCTTGACCAGTCAAAATATCATCCACAGTCTTAAACCCAGTTCATCACCATGAGCGGCGAACTCATCACCCAGGCTAGGGAAATGATGTCCACCACGGTGGACAAGACCAAGATGTATGTGGACATGGAGCAGTCCAAGGCTTACGCCGAGCACAGGCCCAGATACAGTGATGAGCTGTTTAAGACAATCGCTGACTACTGCAAGGAGACCAACCCTAACCTTAACCTGGCCGTGGATATTGGGTGTGGACCTGGCATGAGTACCATCGGGTTTGCCAAGTACTTCAAAAAGGTGAGAGCAACTCTTCAGGAAACATAGTTAGTGCAAAGATGCTGGTTAATTTTCCTCATGGAAGGTAAAATACGACCGAAATGTAAAATTTATAATAGTTTCTCTCAGTAGAAGCGCAATTAGTGATTCTACATAGACTAGTTAACACGATATAAGACCACATAAATATTTCAGGCGATGCCAATTAAAAAAACATATATACTTATTAGTATGACGTAAAGCCACCTTGATTATTTACAGAAACGCCCAGTCGAGTCCATACATATTTGTTGACATGGCTTAAAACAACCTTACATATATCTGATATTATACAAAGGAAGTTAACATGGCACAATTCTGTACTAACTTCAAGCCATTCAATTGGCTTCCATAAAACTAGGTCATCGGTGTTGACGTCAGCGAGACCCAGATCGCATGCGCACCAACCGACATTCCTAACTGTGAGTTCAAGGTCGGCTACTCTGACAAACTTCCGTTCATTAAGTCTGGAACTGTGGACCTGATCTGCTCCGGAGAATCATTCAACCTCATGCCTCAGAAAGAGTGAGTTTACGCTGTGTGTTCACTATTCACTTTTCATTTACCTTCCTCTTTCTCTAATGCTCCACAGCCGTGGCTGGAAATCGACTTTAGTTTTAGCTCGGGCAAGAAACCAGACGGATGGAGTTTGATCCAAATGCAAGAAGAAGCCTGAATGTCATTGAATCTGCCTATAAATTGCTTTGTTATGACCAATTGAAAACTGCCAATTAATTTTTTTTTTATGAAATTAAAAAAAGTATAGTGCTGTATGTATGTCATATTTTCTACATAAAGCTACTTTTCTCTCAAAATGAATTCACATGAAAGAGCTCGAAATATATAAAAAAATTAGAGACGCCTGTGTAAAAAAACCGAACCAAACAAAACTTTTCGTCAACTCTACTACTTACAGAACCTTTTTCTTTTTTATCTCTTCAAAGTGTAATCAGTCTAGTTCTTGGGTGATTTTTCGGATTAAATTAATTTTTTTAAAGAGGAAAAAAGATAAAACAACAGACGTTTTCCTCTTTTTTTTCTTTTTTAAACATACATTTTTTTAAATTAAGTTAAAAGTTTTCTCCTTGGATGTCTTCCCCACCCAGAACATTTGCTGAGGCAGACAGAGTCTTGAAACCTGGTGGTTCAATCGCCATTTTCGGCTATGACCTTCCAGCATCAGATAACCCAGAAATCAACGCTGTTATTCAGAAGGTCAGAGGTTGAGAATTAACACTCTTTCTTATAATTACTTAGTTTTCTTTCTTGGAATTTAATAAATCATTTATCACGAAGATCTTTTAGAAATGAAAATCTGTGAGCTATTTCCGTGACCCTGTCTAAAAGTGTAAAAAATGTTGTTTTGTTGTACATTCGTGTTGTTTTTTGTGCATTCATATTTAAAATTAGTTTTATAGTCAGTATAATATTTGTACATATCTATATTTATGACAACATAGTTCTAACGTAAACATGATTAATAGATAGAACTAACTCTGGCATCTATATCCATGACAACATAGACCTAATTCAAACATCTATATTTATGACAACGTAGACCTTACTCAAACATTTATATCTATGAAAACATAGACCTAATTAAAACATCTCTATTTATGAAAACATAGACCTAATTCAAACCTTTGCACAGCTGACAACATTGATCTAATTGAAATATCCGTGTGGAAGGCAGGGTATGTCTAATTTGAACAGAATCATGAGAAAAATGCATTAATTCTGTTCTCTAATATTGGAATTCGATTAAAAAGGAAGGGAGAACTAAAACATATAGTACCTCCACTGCTTTTTATTATTCATACAGTAGTATCTCCACATGAAATTCCATAGAAGTTAGGGAACGTCTAGACAGATCATTATCATTCTAGTGGATTGACCCATTGTATGATCCTCTCTCCAGATGTGGGTCACCATGATCCCCTACTGGCCCAAGGACTCCACCCAGATCTTTGACAGATTCTCCTCAGTAGAACTTCCATATCCTGGCTGGACCAGGTGCGGTTATGGCTTTATCATTTTTGTTATTACTAACATCATTTTCATCATTATCATCATCGTCATCATCGTAGTAGTAGTAGTAGTAGTAGTAGTAGTAGTAGTAGTAGTAGTAGTAGTAGTAGTAGTAGTAGTAGTAGTAGTAGTAGTAGTAGTAGTAGTAGTAGTAGTAGTAGTAGTAGTAGTAGTAGTAGTAGTAGTAGTAAAAGTAGTATAGTACTGGTTGTAATAGTAGTAGTGATAGCAGCAGCAGCAGCAGTCGTAGTAGTAGTAGTAGTAGTAGTGGTAGTAGTAGTAGTAGTAGTAGTAGTAGTAGTAGTAGTAGTAGTAGTAGCAGCAGCAGCAGCAGCAGCAGCAGCAGCAGTTGTTGTTGTCGTTGTTGCTGATGTGAAAGTAAAAGTAAAAATAAAAATAGCAGCAGTGGTATCCTTGTCTTGAAAGCACTGACAGCGTTTTCCCACAGCATTCGGTGTTAAAACTGGCCAAACCGATCATAGAAGGTTAACAACTGGGGAGATTCTAAAGTTTCAACCTATTCTTTTTTATCCTAATCCAGAAATGACACGCTCAAGATGACCATGCGGACAGACATCAAGAAGCACATAGGTATGATGAAGTCCACTTGGCCGGTGGTAGCCTACACCAGAGACCACCCTGATGAGGACTTTATTGGAGATATCGCCAGACAGTGAGTGCATTATGGGAAACCAATGTATTCTGTACTTTCACAGTCCTTTTGAAAATGTTTTAAAACCGTTATTAAATATAGATTTAATCCTAAAAAAATTGCCCTAAGGCGTATAGCCTATTTGCTGAAATTCGTGGCTGGGGGGTTATTATAAGATTTGTCGAAGTAGACATGTATAAGGATCTATAAATAAAGTTATTTTTTTGTGGGCTAAATAAGCTATCGCTTGTAAAGAACTATTTTTCCCAAGACCTCCTCACTAGCTGTTATACGAATAGCAACTAGAGCTTATTTCAATAGGTGTTTAGGATATCTAAGAGGTATCTATCACTTGTTTGGACAAGATAGTGACCATTCTAAGGTGGTCCATCACACAGGTATCTATCTCTGTGGATAAAGTCCTACAAACTAACCCCAAAAAGTCTTTGCTAGGATCTTAGCTCTCTGAAGAAGCAGAATTAAAATGCCACGTTTTTCCACAACATTCTTTTTCTTTCCAGCCAATATAAACGTGCTCGAAAAAGAACTAATAGTAAAATATAAACCTTGTGAACACACAACATTGACCTTTTATGAAAACAAGTGTGCAATTAAAAATAGGACAATGACGGTATAACCATTTTGTCATTTCTACTGAACACTTCGGTAGGCACTGTATGTTTCATTTAGATTTTTCAATTTACACAATCATTATTTTTCTAAATTAAAGTTTACCTAAATACTTCCTTAAACGAATAATAGGAGACAACCGGTGTTTGTACGTTTCTGTTGATAATTGTGACATAAGCCATGGAGAGGTCCATCAAGTATTATGCTAGATCTAGAGAGAAAGAAAGAAAGACCTTTACTTCGTTGCAATTATAATGTCTCCCACCATAAATATCTCATCTTACACTTTTTACGTTACGTGTCTCTGCTTCAAAGCTTTACACTTGTAGCCTTGTTGAGCCAAATATTATAAAAACTATTATTATTTCTGACTTACAGGATCGAAGAAATCCTGGCCAAGACAGGCGCCAAGGAATACAACGTCCACTACAGCTTCTTCATCCTCATGGCACATAAACCCAAAAACTAAAACAAACGAATTTAGCTAGCTGCCATATGATTTTCTTCTTAAATTCATTACTTTTCGCGCACATAGATTTAAGTGCGTACCTTTTTTTTAGTATAGTTTCTTGCTTTGCTCAACCAGAAGGAACTCTAATTTTATGAGTTGTGTTCACAAAATACTGAACTTTCAACTGGAAATAAAATTGAAATAAATATTTAACTCTATTGTTTTGGTGCTGCTTCCAATTTGTCTAAAAAGATTGAAATGCAAACATGTCGTTATCTGATGTGTTTGTTTCTAAACGTTTATGGGTCTTTCTTCTATCCCTCGCTCTGCATCTACTGCGCTAAAACTATTCCTCTTCTGTCAATATCTGTCTATCTCACACAAACAGCTTCATTATTCGCCTGGTTTTCTCGCCTTCGTCGTCCTCTTTTTCTTTCGTTCATTTTTTTTTTTACCTCAAATCAAGTATCACTAAATCCTGATAAAAAACATGATATATTTTACAATAAAAATAGCCCTGTTGACCTAGAGAGAGAGAGAGAGAGAGAGAGAGAGAGAGAGAGAGAGAGAGAGAGAGAGAGAGAGAGAGAGAGAGAGAGAGAGAGAGAGAGAGAGAGAGAGAGAGAGAGAGAGAGAGAGAGAGAGAGAGAGAGAGAGAGAGAGAGAGAGAGAGAGAGAAAGTAAAAGGGATAGAAAGAGGGAAGGAGTTGGTAGGTTGGTGCTCCATCACTTAACGATAAAATCATTGTTTATCTAATGGACCATACATCCTGGCGAAGATAGGCTCGAGTGAAACATATTTGTCACTATCGACAGAAGACAGTTCTCATCTTGAGATGGACAATGCAATCCTGATCAGTTCGGCGTCCACAATTCTCTTCCATATTTCTGCAAAAAAAAAAAAAAAAAAAATCTGGTCAATGGCCATGTCGCGTTGACCAGTGAGCATGGATGGCCCAGTAGCTACACGTCACAGTGAACTTGTTAGAAACGCTGGTTTGTGCTCTGGTCAGTGGCCATGTCGCGTTGACCAGTGAGCATGGATGGCCCAGTAGCTACACGTCACAGTGAACTTGTTAGAAACGCTGGTTTGTGCTCTGGTCAGTGGCGATGTCGCTTTGACCAGTGAGCATGGATGGCCCAGTAGCTACACGTCACAGTGAACTTGTTAGAAACGCTGGTTTGTGCTCTGGTCAGTGGCGATGTCGCTTTGACCAGTGAGCATGGATGGCCCAGTAGCTACACGTCACAGTGAACTTGTTAGAAACGCTGGTTTGTGCTCTGGTCAGTGGCGATGTCGCTTTGACCAGTGAGCATGGATGGTCCAGTAGCTACACGTCACAGTGAACTTGTTGGAAACGCTGGCTTGTGCTCTCAGCCAACTACGTCACAACCTATTCATCTTGATTCCAAAAAATAAAAAAAATTTGAAAATTTGAACAAAATTGATCAAACGGCGACCGAGATAGAACGATTTGAAAATCATCCAAATCTTCTAATGCCTCCAGCTGAAAACTGACACAAACGACCTACGTAACTATGTCAGATCAGCGTCCATTTGTTGTAAGATTGAAGATATGTTGGCATTCCGTCCTTAGACACTCTACTGTTTTTTTTTATTTTAAATTTGATATACTTATGAAGAAAGTTTTCCAACATTTGCCAGTCTTAAATTTTATCTCTTCGAAGGCATTACAATATGATTCTTACTCCTTAATCGTTTTCGTAGAAAGTCTATCTCACTTTAGAAACGAGGTGATGACTCTTAAATAAAACATAAGGTAAGGCACATTTAAAAATGTTGAATTAATTATTGTCTTTCATTATGTGATATTTAAAAAAAAAGGTTAGTAACAAGATCTGTTTAGACTAGAACGAAACATTTAATTTCTGTTCACTTTACCGATCAGTGGTATGTTCTAGAAATGCAGTATAATACCTCGATATAAACAGATTGAAATCGACAAAAACCTAACAACCGCCATGGTACAAACCGACTTGAAACCGGATCCACTTGTACCCGGTAACCTGTTAGCCGATACCTGAGACCCGAACCCGGAGATCAGAGGCTTGTACTCGGTAATCTTTGTTTGAGACGTGTTGGAGCCGGTTGCGAGGAAACACAGACGATATGACATTATATTTCACACACAGCAGGGAGACCAACTTCTATCTATCATACTCAAAGATGTTCTAAATTGTTAACCCACATCAAAGTTGCTGTTACGGCGTTGCAGCTTGGATGTCTCTCATACTGCTCGCCCCCTACCGTCTCCTAAAAGATGATGAATATAAGTTCACATAAATCTTTCATGTTGAGTTCTGATTAGATTTTGGCTTAGGAGATAGCAAATTACGAGTAGATGACCCACAAGATTCCACACCTGTTGTCTGTCCTGGGGCGGACTGATTCATTTGATACACAGGCAGGGTGAACTCCTGCGCCGTTTATGCCTTTATAAAATGGCCTCCACAGCAGACGAGAGGTCGACTGTAGCTCCCAGAGTAAGCCCGGCTTAACCAGTGCCACGAGAAAACCAGGAACAAACTTATTCTTCTTAACGGTAGGAAACTATGTTGTAACCAGCTTTCATGACTTTCTTCTGAAGGAGCCTTGTTTTGATATTTTTGTTGGCAGAGAATACGCCAGAATTTTTTTACCATAAATTGTTTCAATGTTGTGCTCTGTGTATCATCTAAGAAATATTGATGGAAGACGAAGCAGTCCAGTGGTAAAGAAAAATAATATTTTCTATGAACACCTCTTGATCTGGTACGGTGCGCCGTAATAATAATCTTCTTGAATTTCTCGGTGATGTTCAAAACCATAATTAAATCTTAACTCATTAGGATTTGATGATCGCTATCAGGCCTTAATGGTTTCTGTGCTTCCTGTGACAATTTGACCACAAACTACTTCCGGCATGAAGAATGTACGATTTAAATGTTATACAAATTTTGTGTAGAAGAATATTCTATTGCTGCAAAGTATAGCTAGTCTAAGAAGAGCCTTGACACATTGTAAAGTTCTCTTTACACATGAAGACTTCACTTCATTCACGTGTAACTGGAATCCCTTGAATATAGAGACATTTTCCACCCCTTAGGTTTGATCTGCTATCGGTTGAGATGAAGATCAGCGACAATATTCAACCCGGAAATTGTTGTTACAAAACTTAAGTGGAAATATTTATCGATTTAATTTTGTTAGACGACCTTATCTTTTTTTTTTTATTTACCGAACTTTCACCTAAAGCTTTTGTTCCGGACTATATAACCGTAATACTGGTGAGGCTCCAGCTTGTGTGCGACAAGTATGTTAAACCAAATATGCGGCCGTGAGAGAGTTACCTCGCTTGGTGATTTTTCATTTTTTTCCTCGGTTTCTCCCTCTCCTTGAGTCAGTGGCTCCTTGAGTCATCAACTCATTCCATTCCTTAGACTCTTAATATTGACCATAATTCAAAAATTCTTCAGTACTCATCACCAATTTCCTGCACAACTTGCAGCAATACATTTTTGATTTATCGGATTTCTTAGTTTTCATAGAATTTTCCGAGTTAACATTAGATGTTACAGAACGTATGGTAAGATTTGTGCCAAACAAAAAGATCTCGGCCTTTCTTTAAAAGTTCCTTATATTTATTTAGATCTGCAATTTTTGGTGTTTAGACTAACACTGTTTAGTTTACACTACACTTTTGTTAGTGTCAGTACCAAGTTTAGAATTTTTTTGTGTGTGTTTTTCTTTCAATACCCTGAGTTAATTTTAACATTTTTTGTCACTGTATCCAGCAAATATTTGATGAATCTCTCAATTATTGAAGCTGTTCATATTTTTGGAAATATCTATGATTAGATTGGAATTTAGGGCTCAAATCAGATATTTGATACACATGCAAGTACTGAAATAATTGTAGGCTACTTTCAAGATCTTTTCATATTTCACTCTTCTCTTTTAATATTCTCTACACAGCGTGTTTTGTTTTATAGATTCCACACACAGCGTCTTGTTAATATATTCCATACACAGTGTTTTGTTAAATATTCCCTACACAGCGCCCTGTTAAATATTCTCCACACAGCGTCTTGTTAAATAATCTGTACACAGCGTCTTGTTAAATAATCTGTACACAGCGTCTTGTTGAATATTCTCTACACAGCGCCTTGTTAAATATTCTCCACACAACGCCTTGTTAAATATTCTGTACACAGCGCCTTGTTAAATAATCTGTACACAGCGTCTTGTTAAATATTCTGTACACAGCGTCTTGTTAAATATTCTGTACACAGCGTCTTGTTAAATATTCTGTACACAGCGTCTTGTTAAATAATCTGTACACAGCGTCTTGTTAAATATTCCCCACATAGCGTCTTGTCCAATATTTCCTACACAGCGTCCTGCCCTAGTCTGACCATCATGGATCCTGCACATGTAGCTCTGGCCAGACAGATGATGTCCGACACAGTGGACAAGACCAAGATGTACGTGGACATGGACCAGTCCAAGGCTTACGCCGAGCACCGGCCCAGATACACTGACGAGCTGTTTAAGACAATAGTGGACTACTGCAAGGAGACTAACCCTAACCTCAACCTGGCCGTGGATGTTGGGTGTGGACCTGGCATGAGTACCACCGGGTTCGCTAAGTACTTTAAAAAGGTGAAGCGTTACAAAAAAATCTCAACAGCCATGAACTTTGACTTTTGAAACTACACCGTTGTTGGGAATAAAAATCTTATGTGATTTTATTAAGAATTATAGCACAACATATGGTAATAATCATAACGATCTCCTGATTAAATATAAGTAATGAAAACTCCTTCTGCACGATATATATGGATGTTAAAATTACGATAGCATAAGAGTTTATAGTAAGACATAAATAGATATTTCTACTAGGACGTCAATAGATGTTTATAATATGACATAAAAAGATATTTTTACTAGGACGTTAATAGATGTTTATAGTATGACATAAATAGATATTTCTACTAGGACGTCAATAGATGTTTATAGTATGACATAAATAGATATTTCTACGAGGACGTCAATAGATGTTTATAATATGACATAAATAGATATTTTTACTAGGACGTTAATAGATGTTTATAGTATGACATAAATAGATATTTCTACTACGACATCAATAGATGTTTATAGTATGACATAAATAGATATTTCTACGAGGACGTCAATAGATGTTTATAGTATGACATAAATAGATACTTCTACTAGGACATCAATAGATGTTTATAATATGACATAAATAGATATTTTTACTAGGACGTTAATAGATGTTTATAGTATGACATAAATAGATATTTCTACTAGGACATCAATAGATGTTTATAGTATGACATAAATAGATATTCCTACGAGGACGTCAATAGATGTTTATAGTATGACATAAATAGATATTTCTAGTATGACGTCAATAGATGTTTATAGTATGACATAAATAGATATTTCTAGTAGGACGTCAAGAGATGTTTATAGTATGACATAAATAGATATTTCCACTAGGACGTCAATAGATGTTTATAGTATGACATAAATAGATATTTCTACTAGGACGTCAAGAGATGTTTATAGTGTTATATAAATAGATATTTCTTCTAGGACGTCAATAGATGCTTGTAGTATGACATAAATAGATATTTCTACTAGGACGTCAAGAGATGTTTATAGTGTTATATAAATAGATACTTCTAATAGGACGTCAATAGATGCTTGTAGTATGACATAAATAGATATTTCTACTAGGACGTCAATGGATGTCTATAGTATGACATAAATAGGTATTTCTACGAGGACGTCAAGAGATGTTTATAGTATGATATAAATAATATTTCTACTACGACATCAATAGATGTTTATAATATGACATGAATGGATGTTCCCACTGGGTTAGGAATGAATGATTATTCTGAGAATAAGTGAATGCGGATTCTGCCAGATAAATGGATTTTTATTAAGAAACATGAATAAATGTTTATACCGGCGCATCAATGAAATAGATGTTATCATACCGGCACATCGATACAATAGATAATTATACCGGCACATCGATACAATAGATAATTATACCGGCACATCGATACAATAGATAATTATACCGGCACAATAGATGTTATGATACCGGCACATCGATACAATAGATAATTATACCGGCACAATAGATGTTATGATACCGGCACATCGATACAATAGATAATTATACCGGCACAATAGATGTTATGATACCGGCACATCGATACAATAGATAATTATACCGGCACAATAGATGTTATTATACCGGCACATCGATACAATAGATAATTATACCGGCACAATAGATGTTATTATACCGGCACATCGATACAATAGATAATTATACCGGCACAATAGATGTTATTATACCGGCACATCGATACAATAGATAATTATACCGGCACAATAGATGTTATGATACCGGCACATCGATACAATAGATAATTATACCGGCACAATAGATGTTATTATACCGGCACATCGATACAATAGATAATTATACCGGCACAATAGATGTTTATATACCGGTAGCGTTACAAAAGGATATCAGTACCGTGACATGAATGTTTATTCTCTCTCTGATTTTATTTGTATTTAATACGTTAAGGCGAAACCTTTGATCATATATATATGAATTTAACAAGGTATCAGAACCTTGAGAGAAACAAATGTCTTTATGGAAAGCGTATATCCAAGATGCAAGGTTTATGCTTCGTTCATGCATGGTATATATAACGCACCAATCAGAATTGGAAATTACCCAGTTCTGTACTTTCCTCATCTATTTTAAGATCCCTTTAAATGCCTGTTGGAATGCTATGAATTCCCACAAAATGGCCCAAGAGTGTACTGCTTAATATACATCAACGTTGTTTAACGTTTTAAAGGACCAATAAATAGATTTGGATTTTACAAAATTATTTAATTATTCTTATTAAAAACAACAAAATTAATGTAGCCCACCCTTCTATTTAAAGTCTCTTTAAATGTGACCAAAAGGAGTAACAAGGACTAAATTTTTCAATGAAATTATCTTTCTAACCTTTTCTACTCAGCAAACCCGGTCCATATTTCAGCGCGTTCTCTTAAATCTTGATTTTGGCACCCTTTAACCAGATAATCGGTGTTGACGTCAGTGAGACCCAAGTCGCATGCGCACCAAAAGACATCCCAAACTGCGAGTTCAAGGTCGGCTACTCTGACAAACTTCCGTTCATCAAGTCTGGAACTGTGGACCTCTTCTGTACTGGAGAATCTTTCAACCTCATGCCTCAGAAAGAGTAAAAAACAAGAATTTGCCATCCTGAGATATATTATATTTTTTTTCTTTCTTTAAGTATAATTGTTCATTTTCGGATAAAAATGGAATCATTTTTCGTAGAACAAACGGCAAACAACGTAGTTCTAAAGATTTTAACGCCCCTTTTTATTGTTTCAAAGTCTGTTTGAGTAATCATAAATAATAAAACAGCCTTAATTCATAGAAGCCTAGGAAATCTTTAAATATCTGTAATAATCTCCGAGATTAACGGGTTTACTGCTTTAGGTAAAAATTAATTTTCATGGCATTTAATGTTAACGCTTCATACAAACCTAAAAATGGAAATATTGATTTTTTGACAAAACACAAAAAACACATGATCAAATAAGGGCTTTCTTTGCAACATTTTTGCTAGCGGAGATAACTAGCAATGTATTGAATTTTACTTTAAGATAAAACAAATTATTTCCCATAGTCCAGTAAATATTGTTCAAAGAGCAGGATTGGCAGTCCGAGTTTATATTAATAAAGACATGTTTTTGTGCTACAAAATTAAGAGAAGAAAGTTTTTTGTCTCGTTTGTTTAAGAATAGTGTTGCAAAAATCCTTAAAAAGTTAAAATTTTTACATTTACTTAATATTCAATTTTCTCTTTAACTCTTTAACAATTTTTTACCTAGAACATTTGCTGAGGCAGACAGAGTCCTGAGGCCTGGTGGAACAATCGCCATTTTCGGCTATGACCTTCCACAATCTGATAACCCGGAGATCAATGCTGTTATACAGAAGGTCAGAGGTCATCTGTATTTAGGGCCACAAACGAGTCTGAAATACTTGTGGTCACTTCAGTGCAAATTTCTAAATATATGAATGAATAAGAACCATCGGAACTTGATTACATTTCTCCCAACCATTAGAACCATGCTTCAGTTTGAATCCTTGCAAAGAAATTTTCATTCCTCATTATAAAAAAAAAATGTAGGTGTATGTAAATAGCACAACAATCAATTTAAGAGGAAAATTATTAACCAAAAATTAATAATTAAAAAAAAATACAAAAAAAAAACAAACAAAAAAAACCGAAAACAAAACAAAACAAAACATCTTCAGAATTTTAAGCTTAATATCATTAAATACAGGAATTGATAAATGCTTTTTTCTGCTAGTAGCACGCTTATAATGGTTTATGGCAATTTCTCTCCATAGATGTACCTAACTATGATTCCCTACTGGCCCAAGGAATCCACCCAGATCTTTGACAAGTTCGCCTCAGTAGAGATTCCCTACCCAGGCTGGATCAGGTACTGATATTTATAGTGATTGGGTGGTGGAAATAAGCAGGAATACTAACAGAAATAGCAACAGAAGTATGACTAACAGCAGCTGCGGAAGTAGTAGTTGTAGTAGTAGTAGTAGTAGTAGTAGTAGTAGTAGTAGTAGTAGTAGTAGTAGTAGTAGTAGTAGTAGTAGCAGCAGCAGCAGCAGCAGTAGCAGCAGCAGCAGCAGCAGCAGCAGCAGCAGCAGTAGTAGTAGTAGTAGTAGTAGTAGTAGTAGTAGTAGTAGTAGTAGTAGTAGTAGTAGTAGTAGTAGTTGTTGTTGTAGTAGTAGTAGTAGTAGTAGTAGTAGTAGTAGTAGTAGTAGTAGTAGTAGTAGCAGCAACAGTCTTTGTGCAAATGATTAGTGTTGAAAGCTATGAATTTCACTGATTTCTTTGGCTTTTAAATATATATATATATATATATATATATATATATATATATATATATATGTGTGTGTGTGTGCATATAATTTATTTAAGAGCAAAACACTATGACGCAGTTGGACCAACAACTCTGTGAAACAATTCTCTTACCATCTCGGTCTTCATGAATTTTTTTCTCTGTGACCAGAAACGACTCCTTAAAACTGACCATTACGGTGGATCCTAAAACTTACATGGGCATGTTGAGGTCCACCTGGCCCGTGGTCGCCTACTCCAAAGAGCACCCCAGCGAGGACTTTGTCGGACAAATCTACGAGCAGTAAGAGAAAAGACTTTGTCTTTACTTGAAAACTTCATTCACTGAAATATTGTGAACTCCCTAACAGCCAACGTTGACACACGATATGTGCTAACCAGAAAGTAGAGTAGTAGTTCTTAGAATTATATAAAATCAGGCATTTTCTTTAGTGCTGTGACCAAATCATTTTACTTTTACGGTCCTGGGTTGGTAATTACTCTTGACGGATTGAAGGAAATCGCTGCTAAGGACCTTTATGGATCTCTTTTGATTCTAAATCTGGATATTCTGGTTATATAAAAACCCACGGGCTGATTATATCATTCCCGAAATGAGGTGTGTGAAAAATTTGAGGTGAAGCTGTTGACCTTTTTTTAACCAATTTTTTTGTGTGAAAATTTCATAAAAGGAGAGCGGCTTTAAGTAACGACCTTACAGCTTATCACTGAGTTTTAGCCAGACCGTGTTGCCGCATCTCATTCCAAGATCAATGAAATAAAACTCACCCAATTAACTGCATAGACGCCATCCTTTAAGCACGTGATTTTCGAGGAATCCCGAAACCAGTTTAAACTTTGCTAGAAAAAGAGAAAACAAAAGGAAAAAAAAACAGACACACAAAAGAAAACAAATATCTTACTTTTTTTTTTTTCTTCTTTGTGTACACTTATGACTCAAAAGAATTCCTGAAGCTTGTTTAAAAGTTTGCACGGTTTAGAAACCTCTCTTTCCTGGGTCACTGCCTCGCCACACAAGATATGAATCATCCTACTTCCTGAGCTAAAAAGAAACTGTTAAAAATTCTCGTTGAGTAGAAAACCTGTGCTTAAAAAAAGCCAGCATTCTTCTTGTCAGCTGAGCTGCCATATTCTAAGAGTTTTTCTTTTTCTTTTACATGGCTCCATCCATTCGAATAAAAAAATCCTGTCAAGAGTAATAGACCAATCAGGTGCCGTGCTCTTAGCGTAGGGGATCAGAACGTTCCACACATCTTTATCCCTCGTCGCTTTCAGTGCTTCTGTCACTCGTCCTACTTTGAGCCACTTTCTTAGCCCATCCAATATTTCTTTCACGCTGTTTTCCCATGCTGCATTTTCCCTCGATCATTCTAGTTGTTACAACTACTTTATCTTTTTCGTAAAAAAGGCCAAAAAGGTTGCTTGGCGTTTACGAATTCTATTTATGAGCAATCTTGTATTGTCGGCTTCGCAAATCCATGGGATTTATGGATGTTTACCCAGGTCAAAGACCAAAACAATCTTATAGCTGGAACTACAAGTGTAATATACTAGAGCTCTAACTCGTGCCTGTTTGTTCCCCAGAGTACAAGAAATCCTGACCAAGTCTGGTTCAGGGAAGCAAACGTTCGACATCAGCTACAACCTGTTCATCCTAATGGGCCACAAACCCAAACCGTGAATCCTACCACACGACGCCTTGCTTCACCTGTGATTCTTCAACTCACCTTTTTTTATGAAACAGACATAAATGTAAAGAGTTTTCAATAAAACGACCATCACATATAGAAGAAAAAAAGAGTTAGTTCCTTCATGAATCTAAAAGCTTTTATTGGACTTTCTTACTTTTGCTAAAAATTTTCTATGTTCCAAGAGTTTCTAAAAGACGTGGGATCATTCATACGGGGTACATATATTTGTGTTATACAATGAAATCCCATATCTTTATCAGTTCTGTATTATATAAGGCAACTCCGATTTGCTTCCATGGCATCTCCTTCAAAACCAGTCGAAGTACAGTACTGAAGCTTACTGAACTTTGACCTACCAATATCCAGTCTCCACTGGGTCCGACCACAAACAATAATGCAGTGCTCTGTGATCTATTTCAAAACCTACAAAACCTGGTTGCCGCAGCCGCTTTCAAGCTATAATTATGGAAAAATAAGTAATTTTATACTCTCCTAATATACATTTTAACTTTGCATTTGTTTCAACCTGAATAATAATGATACTGGATACTTAAAAATATCTATGCACATCTGGATTTTACAAACCTATTATCGATCTTCGTTGCACCTACCCAAAATTGTTAAACTTTTTCATGAACATACTAAACGTACCACGGTGGTGGTGGTGGTGGTGGTGGTAATAGTAGTGGTAGTAGTAGTAGTGGTAGTGGTAGTAGTAGTAGTGGTAGTAGTAGTAGTAGTAGTAGTAGTAGTAGTAGTAGTAGTAGTAGTAGTAGTAGTAGTAGTAGTAGTAGTAGTAGTAGTAGTAGTAGTAGTAGTAGTAGTAGTAGTTGTAGTAGTAGTAACAGCAGTAGCGGCAGATAAAATTTTAGCGGTAATTGCGTGAATAAGTTAATCTATTAGTGGTGAAATTAGCGGAGCATCTTTAAAAATTAAAATACCATTACAAGTATTGTTACCGCCGCTGCAGCGTCAGCAATGCAATGTACATTTTTGAAATACAATGCCCAAAACTTCATGAATTAATCGAAAAAAATTAAAAATTAAATGCAGCCCAGATTTGTACAAAAGAACGAAACTTGTTATCTCAAAATGGAGTAAGAAACTTCCTTTCCTGCATAATTACGCTTTGTAAGTTATTTACGACAGGGTCTCTATTTAACCGCAGATAAAGCGGGAAACTGTCTTCTGTTGATAGGTTTTGGAGATGGATAGGTCTTTTGCCCGATGTTCGACTCTTTTTAATTTGAAGAAAAACAATAAATTTAGATGTATTGATATGTGTAGATTAAAATTCCAATGTATGTCTTAAGATCTATATATGGGATAGAAATACTTCCAAATATTAATATAAGATCCAACATCAAGATCAACATTAGACCCGACTTAAAAATTTGATTTACATGTGGAGCTAGAGTTCAACTAATATAAGCTTACGGAAAAATTTTGTATTTTGATGCTTAAATTTGAACTATAGCCCAGAGATAGATAGCAAATACAATAATCTGCATTCAGCAGCCACAGTTTAAAACTCGACTTAACTCCGAAATAACATAATGATCACCTGCAATGTTTTCTTGTGGTAACGACTGATTTATTTTTACATTTTTAGTTTTAGATATCGGGATGATATTGGCAATCGTTATTATGATGGAAAAAAACTGGATTGGCTGCCGGGATTTGGCATCGAGCCGATTTCTTCTAACCATCTTCTATGACGCTGCGAGTAACGTCATATCCAGGCCGTCCAATCAAATGAGTCGAAACAAATATTCAAAAAGTGAAATACTTTGAATGACGACCTAAACATGCGACTCTAACGGAAAACCTATGTCTGAATTTTTGCAAACTTTGAAAGATTAAATGTGACTAGCAACTATTTTATTAGGTCGTTTCAAACTTGTTAAGATGCAGTTAAAAAGGGTTAAGTGTAACATATAGTTTTTGTTCACTAGATGGGTATAACATGGGTATACCATGGGTATAACATGGGTTTAAATGGGTATACCATGGGTATAGCATGGGTTTAACATGGGTATAACATGGGTATAACATGGGTATAACATGGGTATAACTTGGGTTTAACATGGGTATAACATGGGTTTAACATGAGTTTAACATGGGTATAACATGGGTTTAACATGGGTTTAACATGGGTTTAACCTAATAATTCAATTTTTTTTTTGTTCCGCCAAGAGGGAAGATACCACTATCGTTCTTGCTGCTGCTAATACCTTTAATAAGATTTTTCTTGATTTCTCTTGTTTATTGTTCTCTTTCCCTCATCGTCATTACTCTTTATAGTCAAAACTAATTCTGTAACATCTTTTATGATTAGTGAGGTCAGCGATCTTTCCATCCTTCTGACATCGTACAATGCCATAAACATATATGATAACTATCTATTTGAGTAATAATTAGAAATAATGTGAAATAAAAATACTGTTAACGTCAAACTAGTGCAGGGTTTTCCCGTCCAAGTCGCTCACCATGGAGTCATACATCCTAAGGCCGGTCCCAGCGTAGCTCTGTAGCATCTGGCCCAGCTCGCTCTGGACATGCTTGGCGTGTTTCTCGACACTGTTGAATAGGCCGTCTGACAAGTCTGTGTGCAGGCTGGGCCTAGACCAGCAACAGAGCGACGCTGAGAAGGTACACAGAATTGAGTGTGTTCGTTTGCACCGTGCGAGTAAGGCCAGATGCTACAGAGCTACGCTGCGCAGGTACACAGAATTTAGTGTGTTTGTTTGCACCGTGCGAGTAAGGCCAGATGCTACAGAGCTACGCTAAGACCGGCCTGAATGCTCGGAAGTTACACCATCAGATCAAATTTTGGGAGAATCTGTACGAATTAAGTTTGGAGAGGGATATAAAGAATGTTTTTCTCCAAACACAGCAGCAGGTTATCTTTATAGTGCATGTTCAGGCTTGTTTCACATATCACTGGTGAGAAAACAACCGTACTGTGAATATTTAAAGAAAGCAAAACGCAATATTTATTATGAAAAAATGCCTTGGTGTATCGAGAACGAAATAATATTAACAGTAAAACTTTGAAATAACCCAAAGTGATCTCTTGTGTAACCTTTTCTTTTTTATTTTCAACATTTTATTCATGCATTCATGACTTAAACACCCAACAAGCAATACTGCCCGTTCAAATGAACAGGTGGGGAAGAAAACTACATTGAATAAATACAAACTTCATATTTTTGACAGATTTATCTCCTCCAGAGCCTTACAACTTTTTTACAGAAAGGAAACGTTACAATAATAACAGATGTATCTCCTCCAGAGCCTTACAACTTTTATACAGAAAGGAAACGATACAATGATAACAGATGTATCTCCTCCAGAGCCTTACAACTTTTATACAGAAAGGATATGTTACAATAATAACAGATGTATCTCCTCCAGAGCCATACAACTTCATGCCGAAAGAAAACTTTACAACAATAACAGATGTATCTCCTCCAGAGCCATACAACTTCATGAAGAAAGGAAACTTTACAATAATAACAGATGTATCTCCTCCAGAACCATACAACTTCATGAAGAAAGGAAAGTTTACAACAATAACAGATGTATCTCCTCCAGAACCATACAACTTCATGAAGAAAGGAAACTTTACGACAATAACAGATGTATCTCCTCCAGAACCATACAACTTCATGAAGAAAGGAAACTTTACGACAATAACAGATGTATCTCCTCCAGAACCATACAACTTCATGAAGAAAGGAAACTTTACGACAATAACAGATGTATCTCCTCCAGAACCATACAACTTCATGAAGAAAGGAAACTTTACGACAATAACAGATGTATCTCCTCCAGAACCATACAACTTCATGAAGAAAGGAAACTTTACGACAATAACAGATGTATCTCCTCCAGAACCATACAACTTCATGAAGAAAGGAAACTTTACGACAATAACAGATGTATCTCCTCCAGAACCATACAACTTCATGAAGAAAGGAAACTTTACGACAATAACAGATGTATCTCCTCCAGAACCATACAACTTCATGAAGAAAGGAAACTTTACAACAATAACAGATGTATCTCCTCCAGAACCATACAACTTCATGAAGAAAGGAAACTTTACGACAATAACAGATGTATCTCCTCCAGAACCATACAACTTCATGAAGAAAGGAAACTTTACGACAATAACAGATGTATCTCCTCCAGAACCATACAACTTCATGAAGAAAGGAAACTTTATAATACTATATATATCTATATTTAGAACCTTGTAATTCAAGAAACAGCGCGCTGAACTATCACCAGATAATTCGATGTCGCTTTTGTCGTGAAGTTGAAGTGGAAAGGGCAAAATTCCATTTTATTTTAAATCTATTCAAATTTCTACTCCATTAAAGTGAAAAACATGTCCTTTCAGCATACCAATATCTAGAAAAATAAAAATATATAGTTCAAAATATTAAAAAAAACAACTCGAAAACACTAATAGTCTTTTAAATATTGTTTGGTTCATCATAACAAATTTAGAATGAAAATTGATGAAATAATTGTAGTAAAGATATAAATAACTTTCAAAAGCATTTTACAGGTCTTAAACTATTTCAACAAGAGAGGGAGACAACTACATTGAATAAATGCAAACTTCACAAAAATTACGAAATTTTACCCGCCAGAGCCATACAACTGCACTAAATGAAAGCAAACTTTTACAACAAGGAACAGGCGGGGAAGTCTACTACAATAAAGAAAAGCAAAATAAAAAAAAAATTGCAAGTATATCTCCTACAGAGTCTTACAACTACATTAAAGAAAACAATAACAGATATACATCTGCTCCAGAACCATATATAATACACTCTTAAAATACTTAGAACCTTGTAACATTGGAATTCTTCTAATAAAAACAATATCTGAATGAAGGCGAGATGTCAAACCCCTGAGACCATACTGTGGTGCTGATGACCCATTACAGGTACAGATAACGCTGGACCTAATGTAGTCAAAAAGTGCTCTCCAGTACAAAGTAAAAACGTACAACTCAATATTACAGAAAAAAAATGAAGGCCTCGGATTGAAAAAAAAAGTCACAAAGTTACAATGGATTATTTATAATTATTTTAGATCTAGTCACACTCTGTAAAACTCATGCAAGACAAATGAAGAGTGACAAGTGAATAAAATGGCTTAACTTGAATGTTTTTAAGGTTCTTTCTTGATAACATAAATCTTTTGACCTAAACAGGCAAGAGAGATTAATATAATGAACTTAAAAGGAAACGAGAGATGGTGGCCCTTTATTTAAAAACAATACACTTTCTAGATCACTTCCATGACAACCTTTCAAAAAATGTTTGCCCATCTGAACAGATAGACTGAAAAAATCAATCGCACATTATTATAAGCCCATTTCAGGCTAGAAAAAATGGTAAAAATGGGCAATAAATTACAACTATGCTTCTACATTAGTTTACAAAACAATCTGATGCATGACCAGCGTCAAATGTCCGGTTTTAATTTAGAACAACTATATAAATTATAATCTGCGAACTAGGCCTGTGTATCCTTTCAATATAAGGACAGTGAGGAAATCAAGGCGGATAAATCTCGATGTACTTTTTTTATAGGAACATGATCTAGTGATGACCCTGGAACCTGTGAAAAGTCTGTAATTGTTTATCATGACATACTTTTAGGTGCTGCTCAACATAAACATGCAATAACGAATGTGAAGGTATACAACTTGTTGTCCATTGCTTAGTGATCAACAATCCACGGAAATGAAGATTTGTGATGATGATAATGATGATGATGATGATGATGATGATGATGGTGGTGGTGGTGGTAACTACGACAAGTACTACGATGATAAAGATAATTATGATATCGGAAAAGAAGATGACAAAAAGTCCATCATGATTATATTTAACTGTCAATATGAACATAGAGGAAAAAGAGGAAAGAATGATGATATTGGAGAGAAAGATAAGAAAAATTAACTCAGAAAAGAAATGAAGAAGTTCAGGTGAGGATATTTAAAGCAAGCTGGAGAAAGGAGAGAACAAGAGGCGGGGGGTCAAAGACAGATAAAGTCAGAGGAATAAACAGAGAATGGACTAATAGACGCAGAGGTTGTGATGCTATGGAATTATAATGATAGCTGTATTCATCCAACACATTCGCTTGATCCTCTCAAACTTCATGCGTGGTGTTTATATGAGCTATCTGTTTTGTACTTGTTAAACCCTCTTTATTTAAGTTTAAAAAGCCTGTCTTGGTCTTTGGTCAATTGTTTTCATCAGTGTCCCCAGCATTTTCATCACATATAAAAGAAAAGAACCTTCTGGACACCTCCTCTGGCACAGATCCATCTGGGTGTATTCCAGAGCTCCCCACAGTCAAGCTGGTCTCCCAACCATCCAGGAAAATCACCCTGTCCTGCAGGTCCTCGAACACTTCGGCGATGATCTCCACCAGGTGGCGCGCCAGACTGTCCCCACCAATAGCTATGTCGTAGTAGTGGTTCAGAGACACAGTGTGCGGCCCTCGAATCGCCACATATGCCTTAGGGTTTCGAGCCAAAAGACGGACAATGGCGTCACGGGCAGACTCAAAGCGGGCGCGGGCTAGTCCGAGATGCACAGTCGTCACATGAAGGAAGTAATGGATCACCAAGAATTGTCGCCCTTTAGAAGGAATAGCGTCGATCTTATCAGGAACACCAATGTAGTCAACGTCAAGCTGTTTCCATGCTTTACTCACGTAAAGCGGGTGCTCGTGTGGCGTGAAATGGACTTTGATATTGTCTGTCTTTTTGGAGCGAGTCATTACATCGAAGAATGGCATCGCTCCGTAGTCCAGGTGGTCAAGATTAGCCGACTGGGCAACCTTGTAGTACAAGCGGACTCCATTAGAATCTCCGATGATCCACACGGAGGAGTCCTTGAGGCAGGCCCGCATCCAAGTTTGGGTGACGGTGGCCTCTCTGCATAGCAAGGAGACCCATGTTTTGTCAGCATCTCTCCAATACCCAGTGGGACGCTGAGTCGTCCAAGAAACCTTCCGGCTAGTCTTTGAGCAAGGCTCGAGAGGTGAGTGTATGAACAGTTGAGTCTGCCCGCTGATTTCTTGGCTTGTATTACCGAGTTGCCTTTCTTTATTATCTGGCTTCGCGTTGTCTAACGGCTCCTGGTTGCCGCTGACGGCATTGGTTTCTGTAACGATTACAATGTTGTCAGTAGGTACTATACGTTCCCTACTTTTCATAGTATATTTTCCTTCAGCGTTGGGCATGTCAGCTGGAGTCACCTTGGTCATTGTTCCGGACACCGTCCAGTCGTTGCAGCTTAGACGAGTGTCCAGAGGACGGGCGCAGTAGAATTGTCCTCCACCGTTAAGGCTGGTCAAGTTACAAATGCATGGACGTCCGGGTATATTTGGCGTCGCCAAGCATGGAACTTCTTCTACTATTCCACCTTTCTCAAATCTCGCTCCCAAGAAACGGGAAAGCCCGCTGCGCACGGTTCGCACGACCATCATCATGAACTCTCTTGGGTACCGCAGGTTGACCACCAGGCGCGACCTCCCAGCCCACAAGCAAGAGACGTTTATCATGTAACTGCCATTGTTGAGGTCGACAACAGAAGCCATTGCCCTGGGATACATAGCGTCGATTTGTTTTCCATTGTGATCGTGCGTGGCGCCGACCCACGCCCTGACCTCGTCTCCCCCTAAGGTCCTCGGTCTACCTGCCTCGTCCACCAGATCGAGACGAGCTGTGGCCGACCCGCCAAGCCTGCACGTTGCTGTGGAAGTTTTCCCTCGCATAACACCTGCTGTGAGTACGACCCGACTTTTCCTAGCGCTAGGCAGGTAGCTGGAGTCAGGAAGTTTGGGATAACTCAGATATTTACGTTCGTATGGATACACGTAGACATCATCGTCTACAAAGGGCATAACCTCGGCCCCATTTTGCTGCAGTGCATTAGTCCATCTTGCCTGTGCAGTGAAGTTACACATTGAAGAGTATGACAGGTCACTGTCGTCATCCGTCGCTTGAGGACATTTGTTGACACATTCTGACGATGCTTTGTACTGGAATCTTCTCAGTGCCTCCTCCATGGTAATATGCCGAAGTTTTGGTCCGTCAACTTTTGCCTTCTGGCTTTCGGAGGGTTTTCTTTTGCTCTGATCATTCTGCATCCTGTTTTTTTCTCCTCCTTGAAATGGTTCTTGAGGTTTTTGAAGAGGTTTTGAAGCAACGTTTTCTTTTGTTTTGGTAATTTTTTTTTGGTATATTCTTTCTTCATCCTTATCATTTTGAGGTTTAACTTTTTTTGAATCAACAACCTTTTCTCTTTTGTTAACTTGGCTAAAGATCCTTTTATGTTTCGACAAATTACTTTCCCGCTTAACGCCTTTTACTGCATTTTCCTCAACCTGTTTTTGTGCATCCGACTTTATCTTCTCCTGTGGTTTGAACGTTTCAACGTGAGGTTGTTCGGGTCCCTTTGTCTCGGTAAGCAGAAACTGACGATGAATCTTCTCACTGCGGTCTGTTACATCGGAAAGAAAAACTTGTTGATTCTCAGCCAACGGATCGAATCTGAAATGGAGTTAGAGGCAAAAACAAGAAGATGAGGGCATGCTTGTTTAAAGTAACTTATAAAAGGTTATAAAAGGTGGCTGTAGCTGCGATGGTAATCATTCGTATATATGTTTTACCTTTATCCGGCGGAAAAATGAAAGTAGCATTCAATTATAAAGAAGATGTTCTATTATCTTCAAGCGAACACAATATTTTTCCTCTACACACACACACACGCAAACACACACATACATACACACACACACACTCTCTCTCTCTCTCTCTCTCTCTCCACATGTGTCATA
>JAWDGP010000021.1:0-11938 GCA_033675545.1 Elysia crispata | reverse complement strand
CAGTTACGTATTGCTATTATAGCGGGAATATTAAAAACTAGGACTGTGGTCTAATTATAGCGGGAATATTAAAAACTAGGACTGTGGTCTAATTATAGCGGGAATATTAAAAACTAGGACTGTGGTCTAATTATAGCGGGAATATTAAAAACTAGGACTGTGGTCTAATTATAGCGGGAATATTAAAAACTAGGACTGTTTTCTAATTAGAGTTCAGCAAGTGATGGAATCACAAGAATTTCGCCTTTCTGCGGGTGGGAAAATTAAAACTAGGACTGAGGTTAATTATAACTCAGCCAGTGATGGAATCACAAGAATTTCTCTTAGAAAAGAATTCTAGAATGCGGAAAGCACCGTGAATGAGAGTTTCAATAACAAGTTACCAATGTTCATATCCTGTTTCCATCCCTGATGGATGTAACCTCAGTCTCATTAGAGTTACCACAATTCTAATCTACGCACAGCCTCAAACTGCAACATTCACAAAACCTCGGGATAGAATACAATGAGTTGCCTCTGACATTCGTTTACTTTTCTGTTTCTCCTCCTATTTGTCCTTACTCTCTCTCATTTTGTCTGTTTCACTCATCCCGTATCCACACTTTTCGATCGCGGCCTTCTCCATCTCCACTCTATTCCATTCAGTCTATTTCCATCCATCTCTGTAACATGAAAATTTCCTTCACATGTCAAACTCGGAGTCTTTAGTAAAATATTGTCATCATCTCATACCACATCATCATAGCTCGATTGATCGTCTCAACACATTAGCGACAGACCTGCTATGTAGGTTAAAGCTAGACCTAGATCTAGATCTGATGGAAGACATTCTTTTATGGCGACTTCTCGCGGATTCTCGCGCCACTTTGAGTTAATAGCACCGGAAGCTAGGTTTAAGGTTTCCTCCCCCATCCTCACCCCCCCTTCCCCTATTTACCACGCTATGTAGGACACACGATTGATGATAACTGAGCCCTTAAGGGTTAAGTCTGGTGACACGAACATTATTTCTTACTGACAAAATTGTTTTCTTCAGTAGCGCGTGTAAAGAGCTTTACCAGTAATTTTTGTACTTTAGATAAAGACAGAGGTCAGTACTGACTGCCTCATAAATAAATCATTTTATTTTATAAAACCCAATGCTGTCCTTTTCAAAATGACGCATCGCATATCAACAATACAAGTTATTTATTTTACTTCTAATCTTCTTTTCGGTTTGGATTGGAATAAAATATCAAAATATCAGTGTTATGGTTGGTACAGGAAGGATATGAATAGAAAGAAAAAGGACTTTACAGTCTCGAAACGATAAAAAATATTTTACTAAGGAATAATTTGTTGTGATGCTTTCCACATTAGTCTTGTTACGAACCGAATTATCCGCTTCTCTGAGGCTCGATATCAGCCAAAGATCAGTTTGATCTTTAGAGGTTTCCAATAATTGACCTTTGTACTTGATGGACTCCAGAGACCCGCTAAAAAGCTGATTTATGCTCTAGTAAAGTTTTCATTTAGGATTTAAATGAATGTAAGAAAGGATATTAATCTTGTTTTTCTATTACTTGCTATAAACTTTGACTTTGTCCAAACAGAATAAATGATGCTCTCCATAGAAAACAATTGATTTCTCGGTTGACAGAATCTTAAAATCCACCTAGATAGATTCTGTGGGGTCATATATAATATATATATATATATATATATATATATAGAGAGAGAGAGAGAGAGAGAGAGAGAGAGAGAGAGAGAGAGAGAGAAATATAATACCTCCTGTGATCTTCTTGAACTGATCATCCCCAACCATCCAACCAACAAACCAACCAGCGTGTACTCACTTTCCCCCTGTGATCTTCTTGAACTGATCGTCCCCACTCACCCAACCACCCAACCAACCAGCGTGTACTCACTTCCTTCCGGGGATTTTTTTTAACTGATCGTCCCCAAACACCCAACCAACCAACCAACCAGCGTGTACTCACTTCCCTCCGCCGATCTTAATGAACTGATCTTCTCCACTCAACCTAACCAACCAACCAACCAACCAAGTAGCGTGTACTCACTTCCTTCCGGTGATTCTCTTGAACTGATCGTCCCTAACCACCCAACCACCCAATCAACCAGCGTGTACTCACTTCCCTCAAATTATTTTCTTGACTGATCGTCCCCACTTACCCAACCAAACAACCAACCAGGGTGTACTAACTTCCCTGCGGTCATCTGCTTGAGCTGATTGTCCCCAACCACCCAACAGACCAACCAACCAGCGTGTACTCACTTCTTTCCGATGACTTTCTGGAACTGATCGTCCCCACTGACCCAACCAACCAACCAACCAGCGTCTACTCACTTCTCTCCGCTGATCTTCTTGAACTGATCGTCCCCAACCACCCAACCAACCAACCAACCAGCGTGTACTCACTTCCCTCCGGTGATCTTCTTGAACTGATCGTCCTCACTCACTCAACCAACCAACCAGCATGTACTCACTTCCCTCCGGTGATCTTCTTGAACTGATCGTCCTCACTCACTCAACCAACCAACCAGCATGTACTCATTTCCATCTGGTGATCTTCTTGAACTGATCTTCCCCAACCAACAAACCAACCAACCAGCGTATACTCACTTCCCTTCGGTGATCTTCTTGAACTGATCTTCCCCAACCACCCAACGAACCAACCAACCAACCAGCGTGTACTCACTTCCCTCCGGTGATCTTCTTGTACTGATCGTCCCCAACCACCCACCAACTCGCCAACCCACCGTAACCCACGGCCGTGTACGCTCACTTCCCTCCGGTGATCTTCTTAAACTGGTCGTACACGTCGTCCATCCAATACTGGGCCTCATGTCCGGGCATCTCCGCCCCAGCACTGCTTCATGATCTGGATAAACATTGTGGCCGGGGGCGGCCTGGGGGGTCACGGACCGAAGCCGGATCAGAGGGGAGGGGGCTTCTTCCCTAGAAGCTTCTTCACGATCCTCTGGGATTTACATCAACACGAGGGGGGGGGGGGGGGGGGGGGGGGAGGTGAAAAGAGGAGAGTTTCAGTGTAAATAGGGGAATGCAAATATATGGAAATGTCCGTACGCTAAACGTGTTTATAGTTGTATAAGAATGTAAGCCAGAACAAGAATTAGCATTTCAGCCGCGTCATCACAACTCTTAAAGTGGGGGTTTCTGCTCTGCAAAAATAAAATCTGCTCTTAAAAAAAATCCACTTCGTTTATAAACTATACTCAGCATCGCGTAATGAAAGCCAGTTAAAAAAGGGTTACATGATAGATAAATTATGAGAGAGAGAGAGAGAGTAAGAGAGAGAGAGAGAAAGAAAGAGAGGGAGAGAGAGAGTAAGAAAGAGAGAGAGAGAAAGAAAGAGAGAGAGAGAGAGAGAGAGAGAGAGAGAGAGAGAGAAACAGTCAGACAGGCAGACAAACACAGAGAGATAGAGAGAAAGAGAAAGACAGAAAGACAGAAAGAGAGAGAGAGAAAAGTAGAAAGAGAGAGAGAAAGACAAAGGTAGAGAGAAAGAGAGAAAAAAAGAGAGAGAAAGAGAGAGAGTGAGAGAGAAGGAGAGAGAGAGAGAGAGAGAGAGAGAGAGAGAGAGAGAGAGAGAGAGAGAGAGAAGGAGAGAGAGAGAGAGAGAGAGAGAGAGAGGGGGGGGAAAGTGACTAATTGACTGTTGTTTACTTAGAGCTGAGAGAACTTTACCTCCAGCTTTTTCTCTATCCGTGGAGCCGAGAAAGTTGGAGGGGGGAAAACCATAAAAAATGGTCTGTGATTATCTAGTCGCTAACTGCTTTTTCACTTGAGAGAGAGGGAGAGAGAGAGGAAGAGAGAGAAAGAGAAAGGGAGAGAGAGAGAGAGAGTGAGAGACAGCGACAGAGAAAGAGAGTGACAGAGAGAGAGAGAGAAAAAGAGTGATATAGATCAGGAGGGAAAGAAAGATAAACAAACATATAGTATTTGGCTGGAAAAGGTTCAGTTTTTTAAACCACATTTTTTTATTCTCCGTCTTTAGACTTCTCAAAGACTGTGCTAGATGCCTGCAAACAAACCTTCAACTTACACCGTTGATTTAGTTTTGAATCTGAGTTAATGTTTAGTCGTCAGAACTAACGTCAAACAAAAGAATTCCCCGCCATTCCTCGTTGAATACACACAAGATGGCTGCTCTCAGAGTGTATTCTCTAGACCTCAGGATAACACACACAAGATGGCAACTTTCAGAGTGCAATCTCTAGACCTCAGGATAACACACATAAAATGGCTGCTCTCAGAGTATAATCTCTAGACCTCAGGATAACACACACAAGATGGCTACTCTCAGAGCGTAATCTCTAGACCTCAGGATAACACACACAAGATGGCAACTTTCAGAGTGCAATCTCTAGACCTCAGGATAACACACACAAGATGGCAACTTTCAGAGTGCAATCTCTAGACCTCAGGATAACACACATAAAATGGCTGCTCTCAGAGTATAATCTCTAGACCTCAGGATAACACACACAAGATGGCAGCTCTCAGAGTATAATCTCTAGACCTCAGGATAACACACACAACATGGCAGCTCTCAGAGTATAATCTCTAGACCTCAGGATAACACACACAAGATGGCAGCTCTCAGAGTATAATCTCTAGACCTCAGGATAACACACACAACATGGCAGCTCTCAGAGTATAATCTCTAGACCTCAGGATAACACACACAACATGGCAGCTCTCAGAGTATAATCTCTAGACCTCAGGATAACACACACAAGATGGCAGCTCTCAGAGTATAATCTCTAGACCTCAGGATAACACACACAACATGGCAGCTCTCAGAGTGTAATCTCTAGACCTCAGGAAAACCATTCTTTGGTTACACGGGACGGTTACACGGGACGGTTACACGGGCATTGTCCTCTCTGTCCTGGTAATGGCCACTTGAGCAAGGGAAGAAGGCTGTAAATCCACACAGGAGATAAACAGGAGAAAATAATCGACGTGTGTGGCTGAGAGCCACTTTATAGCCACTTTATAGCCACATTCTGCAATCACGCTAGGTTACGGCCATGTTTGTTTTCATCTGAAAGCTCAGCTTATAAAACAGAATTACGATGTGTAGAACTAGATATTGGACATGGTGAAGAAGCAGAAAACACTTTTTCTGTGATGTATAGTGAGGTTTGGAAACTGTTTCAAATGTTTGACTTGGTCTTCGATCCTAACAGCAGCTTCCTGTGGACGATCTATATCGCAATGAATCATCCAGGGCTTTCAATGATCCTGTCCACAACACACCGTAGCAAACCACTAACGCTTGCTTGGTCTGAACTCGTTTCTTAAGCCTCGAACAGCTGAACATCGAAAGTCGCCGGAAAAAGTCGTATATTGATTATTTACAATAGTTGACATATTTGGAAATAAAAAAGAAACGTAATTTCATTTTCGGACGTCTAGCAATCGTATAAATTATTCATTTTCATGAAAAACAATTTTGTGTATGTGCTGTTGATTCATTGAGCTAATGACATGAACCGATGAGGAGAAGATCCATTGATTGACCACAAAATGTCAAGTGGTTGCGAGAAGCAATAATCGATGTTTATATCGTGCATGACATCCATTTACCTCAGAGATCGGTAGCCTGAGGAATATGCGCACCGTAAAACATTCACAGCATCGAGTTTTATCGATAAACTAAAAAAACAAGTCAGTATTAAGGGAAATCACCTAACTCTGGGCTTTCCTAATGTATTAATGGATTCTTCGAGATGTTAAGAAAGTCCGAAAAGCCTAAAAGTGCGCACTGCCTTGTGGGAATTAGAAGTTAGATGCGTAACTATTTTATTCTTAATAAAATTAACATTTAAATGGATCTATAAATAGATTTCTCTTTGCAAAACCAGTTCGCAAATCTTATCGTCTCGACCTAGCGACAGTTTCTGTAAGTTTCTTGCCTCCCTCCCCCCCCCACTCACCCTCGGGTGTGAGACTTGTGGTGCTGTAAGGCTCTGTCCTGAGCGCCACTTCCTGGAAGATGATGGACATCGAGTAGAGGTCACCGTTATCTGACCCCCCACACATACCCCCCACTCACCCTCGGGTGTGAGACTTGTGGTGCTGTAAGGCTCTGTCCTGAGCGCCACTTCCTGGAAGATGATGGACATCGAGTAGAGGTCACCCATGTCTGACCCCCACACACACACATACCCCCCACTCACCCTCGGGTGTGAGACTTGTGGTGCTGTAAGGCTCTGTCCTGAGCGCCACTTCCTGGAAGATGATGGACATCGAGTAGAGGTCACCCTTGTCTGAACCCCCCCCCCCCACCCCCCACTCACCCTCGGGTGTGAGACTTGTGGTGCTGTAAGGCTCTGTCCTGAGCGCCACTTCCTGGAAGATGATGGACATCGAGTAGAGGTCACCGTTATCTGACCCCCCCCACATACCCCCCACTCACCCTCGGGTGTGAGACTTGTGGTGCTGTAAGGCTCTGTCCTGAGCGCCACTTCCTGGAAGATGATGGACATCGAGTAGAGGTCACCCTTGTCTGACACCCCCCCCCCCACTCACCCTCGGGTGTGAGACCTGTGGTGCTGTAAGGCTCTGTCCTGAGCTCCACTTCCTGGAAGATGATGGACATCGAGTAGAGGTCACCCATGTCTGACCCCCCCACACACACACACCCCCACTCACCCTCGGGTGTGAGACCTGTGGTGCTGTAAGGCTCTGTCCTGAGCGCCACTTCCTGGAAGATGATGGACATCGAGTAGAGGTCACCGTTGTCTGACCCCCCCCCCCCCCCACTCACCCTCGGGTGTGGGACCTGTGGTGCTGTAAGGCTCTGTCCTGAGCGCCACTTCCTGAAGATGATGGACATCGAGTAGAGGTCACCCTTGTGTGACCCCCCCACCCCCCACTCACCCTCGGGTGTGAGACTTGTGGTGCTGTAAGGCTCTGTCCTGAGCGCCACTTCCTGGAAGATGATGGACATCGAGTAGAGGTCACCGTTGTCTGACCCTCCCCCCCCCACCCCCCACTCACCCTCGGGTGTGGGACCTGTGTTGCTGTAAGGCTCTGTCCTGAGCGCCACTTCCTGGAAGATGATGGACATCGAGTAGAGGTTACCGTTTTCTGACCCCCCCCACATACCCCCCACTCACCCTCGGGTGTGAGACTTGTGGTGCTGTAAGACTCTGTCCTGAGCTCCACTTCCTGGAAGATGATGGACATCGAGTAGAGGTCACCGTTGTGTGACCCCCCACTCACCCTCGGGTGTGGGACCTGTGGTGCTGGACGGCTCTGTCCTGAGCGCCACTACCTCGAAGATGATGGACCTCGAGTAGAGGTCACCCTTGTCTGACCCCCCCCCACCCCCCCCCCACCCCCCACTCACCCTCGGGTGTGAGACCTGTGGTGCTGTAAGGCTCTGTCCTGAGCGCCACTTCCTGGAAGATGATGGACATCGAGTAGAGGTCACCCTTGTCTGACCCTCTCTGCAGCAACAGCTCGTCTCTCAGCATCTCTGGAGCTGACCACAGCATGTCTGGGAAGAACAAAGAAAAAATGGGGAAACCGTTGGAAGAGGTAAACGAGGGGGAAACCCACGCAAGTTCGAACAGCAGTGTAATCGGTAAAACCCATCGATATTGGAGGTAAAATAGAGTAGGGAAAAACCCATGGGCGATAGAATAGTAACATAATCGGGAATTCCGTCGGACCCTTGAATAACATACAATCAGGAAATCACCAAGAGCATTAGAAAAGAAATATAATCGGGAAAAACCCATGGACGTTCTAAGAGCAACATTAAACTACAAGAAACAGTGTGTACACTTAAAAAGCAAAAACAAAAACAGAAAAAAAATAACAAAAAAAAACCAAAAAAAAACCAAGAAGTGCCCGTGATTATCTAGTAACGCTAAACTCAGTTATTTCTAAAATTCTCAGTGATCACGCTTGCTGTAGCCGCGAATGAAATTTGTGAAAAAGTTGAGATCACCATGGTAACTGATGAATTAGGAGAAATGTCTTAATGAACGTTGCCTAGCTGTTAATTTTCAATAATGTAAAAAAATCAATACAATAAGGGGCAAGGGAGATAGAGGTGTTATGTTCTGAGTATAGGTGGTCATTAAACAGTACTGGGCCAGAGAGAGAGAGAGAGAGAGAGAGAGAGAGAGAGAGAGAGGGAAAGAGAGAGAGAGAGAGAGAGAGAGAGAGAGAGAGAGAGAGAGAGAGAGAGAGAGAGAGAGAGAGAGAGAGAGAGAGAGAGAGAGAGAGAGAGAGAGAGAGAGAGAGAGAGAGAGAGAGAGAGAGAGAGAGAGAGAGAGAGAGAGAGAGAGAGAGAGAGAGAGAAGCCCTTGAGTCTGAACTAACGACTCACGAGAAATGACAGGAAAAATCGAAACCATTTCGCGACCAGGTTAGGAGGTGCCGAGCTAGAACTGTGACGTCACGTGACTTACCTCCGAGACAGGCAGGAGATAGAGGTCAATGGTCAGAATACCGTCTATTACTTATGATGGATATTAATAATTATGTAAAGTTGATAAACCGAGACTTTTTTTATATTGATACCAATGGAAATCCCCGTACAATCGGATGTTTTGTGAGCATTGCAGTTTTTTGCAGGAATTTACCAACTGCTATGGACTTGTCTGTATACAATGAAAACTAAACTATAAAAAGGACCTCTTGCTTCACTCCTTGAACCGCCCTGAATGACAAATAATAGTGAAGCTTTAATTTTTCATAATGATAATTTTCTAGATGCAAGTTACGCCCTCGGGGCCTATTATCTGAAGAAACTTTTCCATCATCCCATAGAACATTCTATACAAGCCCATCATTATTTATTCATGTTCGTAAGAAAAGTTTTCAAAACCTGACCAGGTTGTGATTCCAGTCTTGAATGAACGAATATGAAGATAACCCCACTGGATTAGATGAACTTATTCTACCAATCTGCTGTAAAAAATATAAAACACAACTAAAAAACGACCAAGTCCTTTCGAAAACCCTTGGTTTATGAATGATTCAAGACCTGCTGGTCGCAAAATCAGTAAACCTTTTGTTTGATCGACCAAAAAATTCAATCTATTAATTCCAGCCAAATGGAATTCGTTAATTTCAGAAAGGGGAGACAAACTATTTTGCTCTCTCAACAAAAGATTAGAAATTTGATCATGAATATCAGGTAAGGTACAGCAAGCAAACAGGCACTGCCTCAAATGAACTAAACAATTTTAAACTGAACTTTTGAACCTCAATTTAACTAAGCTGATTATTTCTGTTATTTCTGTAATTTTTGCACAATTCCCTCGACTCCTGAGTTGTTGCTTTTTTTCCTTTTTTTTTTGTCTCGTTCCAGAAAATGCAAAGAATTTTCCGGTCTGGTCTAGGCCAATGACAAGCACATCTCTAGACAAATCAGGCCTCATTACGGCTCGGCAGGTTTATGTATTCAAGTACTTCGTTAAGAGTTAAACCTCTCCCCCCCCCCCCCCCCCTTTTTTTTTTTTTCTTCCCCGAATGTGAACAAATCGAGATTCTTGAGCAGCAGCATCAGCCGGGCGTGGCGAGGCGAGTCCACTAGCAGGTCATTGAGAAACACAGCGGCGGTCAATTAGCCACAAGCAGCCAGCCGAAATAGCCTCACAAAATTGAGCACGAAATCAGATCAAATTTGGATTGGATAATTAGAGTTTTAAGCAGTTGCCCGTGGCGGGACACGTCAACAAGAAACTGAAATGTTGAATGGGGTCGATACGTGAAATAAAATTGTCACAATATTGGCACATATTATATAATCCTCATTGAAAAATGGTGCGTTTTTATCGTTTCCATGGAAACTGACTTTTTAACAGCGTCACACTATTTATAAGGTTTTTTTTTTGTAAGCAACTAACCATCACTTGATTACAAATTGAATCATTCAAAAACCAATCACAATTTAAAATATTTTGTTTTCATATAAAATGTTTATGTTCAATGAAAAAAGCCAGCAAAAACTATAACCCTAGTTGTTTTAAACAGTACCGCTAGCAAGTTCATTTTGTCTTTGACTTCCGAGTTATAGTAGCAACAGAAGTTGGGGGTAATTATTTTTTTTAAGGAAGAGGGGGGAAATATTTTGTTTTGATTTTGAAAGTTAAAGAGAAGAGGTGCCTGGGGTGTCTAGCAAAGTTCATTTGTCTTTGACTTCCGAGTTATAGTAGCAAGAGGTGCCTGGGGTGTCTATTAAGTTCATTTTGTCTTTGACTTCCGAGTTATAGTAGCAAGAGGTGCCTGGGGTGTCTAGCAAGTTCATTTTGTCTTTGACTTCCGAGTTATAGTAGCAAGAGGTGCCTGGGGTGTCTAGCAAGTTCATTTTGTCTTTGACTTCCGAGTTATAGTAGCAAGAGGTGCCTGGGGTGTCTAGCAAGTTCATTTTGTCTTTGACTTCCGAGTTATAGTAGCAAGAGGTTGCCTGGGGTGTCTAGCAAGTTCATTTTGTCTTTGACTTCCGAGTTATAGTAGCAAGAGGTGCCTGGGGTGTCTAGCAAGTTCATTTTGTCTTTGACTTCCGAGTTATAGTAGCAAGAGGTGCCTGGGGTGTCTAGCAAGTTCATTTTTTCTCTGACTTCCGAGTTGTAGTAGCAAGAGGTGCCTGGGGTGTTGTTACGCGGAATACATAATCTGACGTCATTTTTCTTGGACGAGGTCAATATTTTTATATCTGTCAGTGAAGACAGAACTCTCCTCTATTAGTTATGAAGGGAAACATGAACCGGTAGTTCTTAGGATCTGAACTCGAGTTACGAAAATAATGAAATGATGAAGATAAAAAACGACCGAGAATGATCAACCCGCTGTTGAAAGGCAAGATACGAGGTTACTGCATTCTATAAACTTCGGCATAAAAAGTTAAATTTGAAACAATAAAAAGCAGCGCGATTTGAACTTGAAGCCATGTATACTGTGTTGTGCTTCTGGCCTGATAGAAAAATGATATCCACGCTCCACGGACACAACAAACTAAGTGTCCAAGTTTTCAGTCCTTTCTTTTTTTCTGCACTTTTTATTTTTAACAACTCAAATTTATAGGGTAAATCTTTGATTTGGTTAGTAGATTGCTTTTATGAAATGAAAACCACCTCTTCAAGGTTGTTCAACATCCTCTCTATCTCTCTCTCTCTCTCTCTCTCTCTCTCTCTCTCTCTCTCTCTCTCTCTCTCTCTCTCTCTCTCTCCACCCTAATAGGCATAACATGCTTCCAAGTAAGAGACTAATTTAACCTACAAAAAGTGAATAGTTTGTGGTGAAGTCTTTACAGTTAGGTGTGAAGTCTTTACAGCTGCTGTTGACCTGAAAGCACAACTCGATAACAGTTTATACAGAATTCTTTTTTTTTTTTTTTTTTTTGGTAACATCCGAAGAAAACGCTTTGAGTATCTCGTTGCCTACTAAAAAATTGGAGATTTTAAAATATAAAAAAGAAAAAAATTGAGAAAAAAAAACCCGTTTCAAACCTCGGAGGCTCCACAAGTCACGTAACAAAACCTAGACATTTAAAAAGAAAACAACGATTCGTTCACTTTGAACATGGAGCTAGTACCGTTTAATGACGTCACATTTGGCAAAGGGTCTCGTAAGCTCGGCTCATTCCTTCCATGATAACCAATCCCTTGTATCTTTCTTTTTAGAGCCAGAGGAGAGAGTTCAGATACCACAGAGAATGGTCTTTCTAATTCTGTATACTGTCTTTTGGGAATATCTTTCTCTCTTGGAACCAGAGTGAGAGAGTTCAGGGATACCATTGAGAATGGTCTTTCCTGGTTATCGTCCTTTGAATATCTTTCTTAGAGCCAGAGGAGAGAGTTCAGGATACCACAGAGAATGGTCTTTCCTGGCACATTAACTTTTGAATATCTTTCTTTTAGAGCCAGAGGAGAGAGTTCAGGATCA